>VZRW01012122.1:90663-109407 GCA_013398125.1 Aegotheles bennettii
TCCAGCGCAGAGCCACTAAGATGATTAAGGGAATGGGACATCTCCCTTATGAGGAAAGGCTGAGGAAGCTGGGTCTCTTTAGCTTGGAGAAAAGGAGACTGAGGGGTGACCTCATCCATGGTTACAAATATGTAAAGGGTGAAGGTCAGGACAATGGAGCGAAGCTTTTGTCAGTAATGACCGATGACGGGACAAGGGGCAATGGTTGCAAACTGGAGCATAGGAGGTTCCATGTGAATATCAGGAAAAACTTTTTCACTGTGAGAGTGACAGAGCACTGGAACAGGCTGCCCAGAGAGGTTGTGGAGTCTCCTTCACGGGAGACATTCAAAACCCGCCTGGATGCGTTCCTGTGTGATGTACTCTAGGTGACCCTGCTCTGGCAGGGGGGTTGGACTAGATGATCTTTCAAGGTCCCTTCCAACCCCTAGGATTCTGTGATTCTGTGACCTAATCTGGGTTTCTAACTTTTATTCTGAAGAAGGTAGTGGAGTCTGTTTTCTGCTCAGGAAAACAATTTATCATTGACACAGTTCAAATATTCTCCAAAAGTGGGCAGCAAGAAAGGCAGCAAAAGTGAGAATGCATGAAATGGAGTGTTGCTATCAGAAGCGCTAGCTATTTGCAGAACCCTTATGTCAACAGGACCAGTAAACAAGTGTTAATATTTCTAGTGGAAGGAGCATCCATGGGGAGTTCAATGTAGTTAGCTGCACAGAGCAGAGAATCAGATCGGAGAGGGAATTGTGTCAGCTCCAGCGAGTCGGCAGTATGTGCCTGTCAGGAGTGTGAAATGGAGCTGCTTCAAAGCTGAGTAGGCTGTGACCTGAATGCTGCACATCCATGCACTTAGTGTGAGAGGATCAATGACAGCATTTGCTGGGCTCTAGTCATTCCCTCTACTAATGAAAGCAGTTCTGAAAGGCATAATGCAGGGCCTCTAGGCAGCCTAAAGCCTAGCATTAGCAGAGTTTGTTATAAGCTTGGCTGTTGAGTGCACTGAGTACCAAAGACCCCCTCCTCTGTTGCTATACCCCACCAGCTCCCCCCGGCTATCTGTTTAGTGTCACTCAGCTGGGATGGATCCCGTTAAAGATCTGACGCTTAGCAAGGACTCAGAGGTGTCTGGAACGCCTGCCTCTAATCATAAACACCACAGCTGGCAATGATGTGGTTGAGAAAAAAAATCACCTTGATCCAGCAGCACACATTTGCTTTGATGTTTCTGCAGTGAGTTCACTGCCCAGAGAAAAAGGTACTGCTTTAAAAAAAAAAAATCAGGCTTGACATTCTCAAATCATAACCATATGACTCTCAATTCCAAGCTTAAAAAAACTCACAGCTCAATCCCAGGAAAACACAACATTTTGTTCTGAGAAACTCAGGGAAGAAGCATCTGACAATGATAACATGAAACAGGTTTGGAAGATAATGGCAGTTTGAGAAGAAAACACTTCCAAAAAATTCAGACTGCCACTACCAAAAATGGAAGAAGCCTTCTGCCAAAGATTGCAAACTGTGGTGACCTCAAGCAAGAGACTGTAGCTGATTCAAGCGAAAAATGAAAACTTTTCAAAGACAACATTGCTTGTGCTCTGCCACTGTTTATAAGTGCCTTATGCCCTCTTGCCTTTCGGGGTGGCCTGGTAAACACAAGAGCTCTTCTGTATTTTCCAGTCCTCTGCCACAGAGTTTGTTAAATATTCAACTCTATGAGCATGATTTTTATTTTTTTTTAACCCAATGAGGTTACAAAGAGAATTGTGAATACACCGCAAAAAGCATATTTTTTGTGTTATTTTTCTGTAACTGCCTCTATGTTGCATAGCTATTCATCAAATATTCAAATGTGCTATTTATTATCATACTGCTTGCATTTCTTCATAGAAGAACAACACAGCCTTTCTTGCATTTATTTTTTTTCTAGACACAGAGTGCTACTATACCATTTGCTAAAAATCTGAGAAGACTGTTACTTGTGTTCTCTGACACATCCATGCTCTTGTTTCCTTATGTTATGCCATCATATGTTAACACAGATAAAAAGCCTGATTTAAACAATCTTACCATGACGTATATTCTAATTTTGTTTACAGTATTCACAGCAAGAGAGCATTAAAATTAATAATTAAGTTCTTTCCAAGTCTATATGAAGAAAATGGCATACTAGTCACACTGATGCAGAGGTTTGTTTGCTAGGGAACTACCTTTCACAACTACCTTTGAAAACTGTCTCTAAAAATGTATCTTCAGAATTTGCCCCTATTTTTACATTTAAATACCTAACATTTTTACACGTAAAATGAACAGCCGGCACAGAATCAACTGAAAATAGTAATTTTGGGGTATTCAAGCATATTTTCTGCATTTCTGGATGTTCTTCTAAAACTGTCCTTTTTCATGATTTCACACTACCCACACATTTATTTTCTTCTCCAGAATCAGAAATAATACTAGCAGCCATTCTCTAACAAGAAAATTAAAGATGACTGCAGAGTTTCATTATTTTTGGTATTAAAATGCATTGTTTGTTACTGTGGCTCCAACTGATCAGAGCCAGCTTGGCACAACTAAAGCAGAGAAGTGACATACTGTATACAAAACACAGAGCTCAAGAGTCAGTGTAAATTGAACTACCATGTCATGGCTGAAAAATCTAGGAGCTGTATTAAAAACCTAAGTGAGTTTTCATAGGCTGTTTGTGCTGACAGCCTTCCCTGCGATTCCCCCAAACGTTGCAGATTTAGGTAAGATTCAGATTTATTAACTTTATGTACTGTTCTACAGTGGCACGTGTGTGTGTGTGTATGTGAAAGACATAGTCTAGCTCAGCCAGGTTGTGAAACATCAGCAATTTACATACCCCTATATGGCAATTTTTCTCTTATACTGTATGTAAGAAAATGCAATTAAATAATAGCCAAGAACTGCAGCCCTAGTGACACTTAAAAGGATGTGAGGAAGTGACACAATCTCCTTTGCTTCCATGTGTATGAATCTCTTATTTTCAACCAGCAAGAATTAAAATCACGAATACAGGTTAATTGATTTTACTCTGAGCAAAAAAATACATTAAAAAAAAAAAGTTCCTCAGGCCTTGTGGAGAATTATGGATTTTACTGTAATGACATGTACAAGGCTCATTTGTTTACCTTTGTGCATGCAAGAGTTCAGGAGGTGGGAGTCAAGATACACATCCTATTCTTCACGGGAAAATCAGAGCCATCCACCCAGTCTGCTCCCTTTTTGCAGCTTCATTATGAATAATCCTAAACTTACTGGCAAAGTCTATGACATACAATAATTCCTCCTTTTTCCCTAGTCTTACACTACTCTCAAACATCAGAGAATGAAACTGATGAGAAATCTGTCTAATCATGAGTATGGTTTTAACCCAAGGAATTTTTTTTGCCTCCTATATTGTAATGTGACAAAAACATTGTGGAAATGTTACTTACCAGAAGCATCCCCCCAGTAAGAAGCAGAAGAGAATTATGTAATAGATTTCCTCCAGCTTCATTTACAGATCAGATTTAAAAGTGTTTTATTGGTTACATGTTCTCTCATAATGACAAAAGAAGAGAACAAAAAAGAAAAAAGGGGCAAACAATTCCCTGGTCCCAAATGGATGTACTTCAAGGAAATCTGAAAAATTAGTCCATTGTGGTCTCAGTTCAACCAAGTAAAGAGCACTGGCAGGTAAGAGAAGAAAAAGAAAAAAAGGTTTGGTTCTAGAAGGTGCTATTTGGGCTTACACTGGCATGAAATATAACTGAGCTGATGACATGCAAGATATCATATGACTGTGCATAAAATGCATGTGGCCTCCACCTGCTGCAGTGGGCTGCACTGAAGTTCAGTTCATTTTACTATCACCTAACACATTGCTTTACTGCTGTGCTATTAAATACGACACGTCGCCTTATAAAAGGAAGCCACTATACTCACTAAAAATGTACCTCGTGGTGACTTGATTGCTAAATGTCTTGGATTCCATGTAGCCAGCAGGACCAGTATGCAAAACTGCAGACCTGTGCAAAACTCCAGGATAAGTTAGCAGTTCCAACAGTAAGCAAATGCTTTATAGCACTTCAGAGGCTGCATCTTGAGGATGCATTCAGCCCTCCATTCCTAAACCAGCTCAAAGATGCCTTCAGACAGCTCATACAACATGCCAGAGGAGGTAACACCTCACACCAATTCCCTAGTGACCTCTCCAGATGAATCAGAAGGGAAATTGACAAGCTACAAAGGCATTCTCAGATGAAGGGACGCTGGCTGGCTTCAGAGTTTAGGATGAGACATGCGGGTCAAACATAAGTCTTCAGGGATCCAAACCCTTATGTTTCCTGCACCACTCCCCCTTTAAAGAGTGCAACAAATTCTGTCCAAGTGCTCAAGTGCTTTTGTTTATTTTACATTTATATAATGTAAGTCTAAGCTTGATTTAAAATTAATTGCACAAGTGATTTATAAACTATTTAACTTGGGCACAACCATAAAATCCTGATACCGAAGTTTGATTTGTGCAGCTCCTTACAAGAACCTCTCTGTTTACTAATCACACTGCTACTCATGTGAAGCAGGAACAGTTTCAGAGCTAGAACAGAAACCACACAACAGTGGCACTGCCTCCACAACTTATTTTTTCTCCTACTTTTGAAATGAACTACCTCCAATTTCTTTGTTTCTTTGCTGATTTTGGCAACCTCTTTGGGAACTTACTTTTTGTGCATAGGTAGTCTTGATACCACTGTCCAAAACCTCCCTGCCTGCATTCATTCTATGGTTTCTGCAGTACAGCATCTCTGCTTGCCTCACCAAGTGGGTACTGGAGTAGCTTGTGCTTTATGTAGTTTTCTCAAGGTTTTGCTCTTCCTCCCCCCCCGAGGTGATTGAAAACAGAAAGAAAAAAGTTGTGATTTTTTTTTTCCTGTAATACTCTTATTCTGAGACCATGTATGACAATACCTCTTGGAAAATTGCTCCTGTCCAATAACATGCTCAAAGCACTCTTTTGCCAGAGGCATTCACTCATTATATAAATCAAACAAGCATACAAAACCAGACAAAAAGAGACTGGTAATGCCTAGTGAATTTCTGTGCTCGGCTAAGATGATTTGGGTGCATTGCATGCAGATGTCAGGTATTTTTATAAAGAGCTCCATTGTGCGGGGCCCCACTACTCCCCCATTGCTCCTAGCACTCCCTGCAAAGGGGGGTGGTGGGGAGACAACCATTCCAGCTGGGCTTGGAACCTCGTCTGAGTCAGGAAAACCACAGCTCATAAGCAAAGAGGAAGCATAATGTTCTACAAGGACAAAACATTAGCAAAAATGTCACTCAGCCCCAGTTCCACATGTTGGCTGCCACGGCCTCTTCCTCCTAGCATGCCCGATTGATATAAATTCCATCTGCTCAGCAGCCAAGTGACAGAGAAGAAATACCGGCATCTGGTCTCTATTGCTGTCGGGTTTTTGTTCCATGTTAGACCTTAGCTAGAAACATATGAAGAGATGAAGGTGCTGGCAAGCGACTAAAAGGCTGCACTGGCACAAATGAGACTTTCTGATGCTTTTCACACTTCTCTCTGGATTTTTACAGGGAAAAAGGCGGAGGAGACTTGATAAACTGAGTCTGGAGAGCCAACAGGCCTGGAGGTCATTTGGTGCTTCTAACTTTTTTTGAGTGTTTAAAACTGTAAAGCAAAACAATTTTTTTTAAAATGACAGAAGGTAACGAAGTCACACAAGAATGTTGCTCTTCAGCTAGCTTTTTTTTCTCCTTCTCTTAAACATCCCCTGGTTTGGACCTGATCCACAGGCACTTTATATTCTCCTGAGAAGCAGCTAGAAAGTGCCAAACCACAAACTTTTTTTTTTTAACCCCACTATGTCCAGCAGAAAGCAGGTTCTTCAAACCAAAGAGAGAGCGATAAAGCAAACCAGCAATGTGCACTACTGTCTGAGAAGCGCTGCCTTAGTGCCTTTTAAGCACAACTTCTGAAGAGGTAGGGAAGAATGTAAGTCAATGTGAGTGCATGTCTATGTGTACATTCAAAGATCTCTTTGAGGGACAACTACTTACACCAACAGAGGTGCAAGAAAAGATAAAGGTGTGACAAGAAAGTAAAGGAGAAAATACATTTGTAATAAACTTGAGGACAGACAACTTTCTTCCTGCCAAAAACAACCAGAGACAGAAATTTAGGAGAGCATTCCATACATAAAGAGATCTACAAAACACACAGGATAGCTAGTCTACAGTAAGGTAAAATCTTTCTAAAATTTAAAATGGAATCTAAATATTCCAAATCAATACAGAATTTGGTTTTATTAGAATTTAATAGAGTAGTCTTCTGCTAATTTACAATCCCTCCAACACTTTTAGGTCTCTTATGATCCCCTCTACAATACACTGTCCTTTTGTTCGGGTGACAGGACCACAAACTGACAGAGAGAAATGAAGCGAGTGAACAGCTATTGGAATGACATTATAACACCAATGAGAGAGAGAGAGTGCATGTAAGAGAAGAGCTCTCAAGAACATATAAATATATAATAGAGCCCTGCAACACTTAATAATTCATTGTGAGGAAGAAGCCTTTATTTCAACAAAAAGAAGAGCTTCCAATCAGCAACCCCATGAGAGTGGAACAGTCCAGTATACTGATGCCCAAAAGGAAGATCCATTCCAGTTCCTTCACAAGGTGAAGTTCTCCTTCCACACAGGGCCAGCATCACCTCAACACTGTCCGCATTGCATCCTCAAATATTAAGTCTGAAGTGGTATCTACCTCCTATGCTGATTCCCTGCATGCAGTGGAATTGCTCCGTAACTTCAATGGAATTTGCACCTAACCATTTAAGGTCAGCTGGTTAGTTGGGTAATGAATATTACAAGATACCAGAATTAGGGATCAAATATTTTACTGCTGGCTTACCTCATGGAAGTGTTGCTTTGGGAAAGTCACTTCTGCTAACTTAGTGTTCCTCATTGGAGATTAGTACTTAACTTGTAGCCCAGATGAAAAGCCTTAAGTACACATGGTATAACATTCTTGTGAGAAATCAGTAGCCCTCATCCATTAATAATGCACCTCCATACAAACAGCAGTTGAGAGTTTGAGATGACAGTGGAGACTATTTCACCTTTGGGTCTTTTTGCATGGGATGCCTGCCTCTTGGAGTAGTCATTTACTCATCATTCAAACAAACTCAGCACTTTTCTCAGGACACTCCTGCAGTGACATTCTTGAAGTGTCATTCCTGTAGAAAAGTTCTGATTTTCACTGACCTGCTACAGGTACACCCAGAAAACCTTTAAATTAGCAAATAATTTAAGCACAGTGTTCAAGTCAAAGAGTACTAACTCTACTAACTGTAAATACAGTTAAATGGTGCAAGCTACTTTGCCCCAGTTTCTACTCAGGAAATAGGTAAAGCAGCAACTGTCTGAATCCGAGATCTACAAAACTAATATAGCAGCTTCTTTACTTTACAGTGCCTCTCCAAAGCACTACCTTTGTTCACAAGACCTGTCTCTTTATTGCCTTGACCCTGAATGATTTCCTGTCCACAGACTGCACCATGCTTACAGTAAGTTCCTACAAAGCCAGAGAGGATCAGGTAACAATAAATACCTCAGCTCCTTAAGAAAGGAAGCACGTCACTCTCAAAGAGAAGAACATATTCTGTTATGCAGCGTAATGGAGTAAAAAAATTATCTTTTATTGCAAGGTGGCAACCAAAGTCACTTCTATATCCTCACTCCCTTTCCAATGCCCAAATAGGTAACCAATACAGAGTCAGATTTGTGGTTTTGTTCCCATTTCTGGAGCATGTACATCAATGTGGCTAACCCCACATTAAAAATAAACAGTAAGACAAATTTTTTAGTATTAAATAGATGTGTGCACATGATTGCTACATGTACTGGTCCAAATGAACTCCAGGGGTACACTTCCAGTGAAATAAATGTGGCTAGGTGAGAGCTGACTTAAAACAATTTGTAATGTATCTCACTGCCTGGAGCAGAAAGCATTACACTTGCCAAAGGCAAGGCTTGGCGTGCAGTCACCGATGAGAGGGAGCAATTGAGGTGGCTAATGGTGGAACCCATCAGCGCAGTTTCCTGCAAGTCAGGAACATGAAACAGGGCAGCTGCTGGGATGAGTGAATAGCTGAAGGAGCTTGTGTGAGCTTCAATAGCAGGCCAGAACAGCACTCCTCTGTGAATGACAAGTGATGGGCCAAATCACTGGGGAGCTACCGATGAGTTATTAATGGTGACAGGTACACTACCTGGGAGACAGGTTGAGAAGGGAAAAAGATTATTTATAAGTGAATAGTTAACAGCTGTACCCACTGCTAAGCATTACATGGATGCCACAAACTGTAGAATTCAAATCTTGGGTTATTCAAGCACAAATAACTGCCTGTCACCAAACTGCAATGCATCGGTACAAATTAAGGTGGGAGAGATGAGACGAGGCTGGAACGATGCCTTGCTCAAGAACGCAATGTCATCAGAGAGTGCAGATAAGAGGTAGAGAAGGGCTGAGATAACCATGAGGTGAATTATGGGTCTTAATAATAATGATGAATTTGCAAGAACAGCTTTTTAATTTTTCCTGAGGGCTTCTGCAAGAGAACAGATGCTGAATGTGTCCTTTACTGACAAGAATAAATGGGAGAAAAATATAATAAGCAAAGGAAATGTTTTCGAAGAAGTTTTCTTTTGATATGAGAAATAATATATTTCTATTGTGGAGATAATTTCTTCTATTGCCAGCCCCCTCCCAAGTTTGAGAGCCACATTGTTAAGCTTATAATATAATGTTCATACAATACCTACAATAATATAGTTACCCAGTTTTCCCCAAAGGAACAAAGCATTTTACTACTGAGTATATTAAAAGTGGCCTGGACAAAAATCTTTCAAATTTATTTCTCTTATACAATCCTGCACTAAGAGAAGCAAAAAAGAAAAATAAACACAAAACGCATCAGGATTTTGGAAATATTTTCGTAGCGTAATCATCCTAAAAGAAACTGTTTCTGAGTCCTTTCCTATCCCATTGCAAAGATATATCTCTGCAGAAACTGCTTAAATGGAAGAGAAAAACTAAGAAAGAATTTGATAGCTTTTTTTGTGGTCTTTTAATACAGCAGAGCAGTTAAATACCAGCAAGACCAGCTAGGTGCCAAGACAATAAGCAGGTACTCCACTGACTTCTAGGCTTCCATAAAGCACAGGCTGGGTGTGCCTGCACTAGATGCCTGACCAGAAAGAGACATTTTTGGCCTCCAACAAAATGTATCCAATGGCTAATCTTAAAAAAAAAATAAATAAAAAATAAAGAAAAGAAGGATGGGGGAAAAGGTAATAAACTAAATGCTTAAGCTCCAAATTCAGTTTTTCTTGAAATGCAATCTCAAACAGATTGCAAAATTGTAGGAAAAGAAGAGGCCTAGTCAGCAAAAGCTGGGTTCCTCCAAAGTGGAGGGAAGAAACTCTTTGTATCTATGGTTGCTGTCACTTCTCATTCTTCTGCCATATAGGCACTGCGCTCTTGCATGCTCTGGAGGAGGTGTGTGAGCCACGTGTGTGTGTGTATCAATATTTAAATATATAGCCAGAGCTGAATGAGACTGTTACATTTTATCTTCACAATTGACCAGTACAGTATTTTTATTAAATACTATGCATTTTTGAAACTGCTTTTCACATAACTTTTGGGCATAAAACAGCAGTCACAACATCATTTTTAAAGGTACAGTAAGAGATTCAGGCACTGAATATAGGTGGGACTTGGCAATAGTAGTCTTCTGAACATTCTGTATCTGCACTGATATCCCCAGATATTATTGATTAAATCCTTGTTTCTCTTCCCTCCTACTTTTAAATTTACTTTTGCTTAAAAGACCATGTTAGAGGACCTGGGCTAAAGGCAGAGGAAGCAAAAGTCAAATTGCACAGAGTGAAACAGAAAAGTTAAATCACTAAGCTTAACTGTCAAAAAGCATGGAATTTAGAGGGAATAAGGTGAGCTTAATTTTGATATCTCTACTTCAACTAAACAGTGCCTTACTGCACAAGTGGTCCCACTGTTTGTAAAGTAAGACAGTACTACAATAAATATCAGGATCTTCCTCTAAATGACAATTTTCTTTCTTCTACTCATAGGTGGAAACTGAAATGTGAATTTCTTTACTGTTTCTTCAGGGATAGGTCTATGAATTTGAAAGCACAGATTTTGATAGTCAGGCTTGCATGGAGATATCAGTGCCTGCTGCTATCATGCTCAAAAAGTAAAACTGTAACATAATTTTTAAAAATTGTGTATGTAAAAAAAAATAACTTCAAATATCTATCTGTTGACTATCTTTCAGCAAAAACAAACAAACAAAGCTACAAAAATTATTATAAAACATACGGTGCAAACCGTGTGTTTATTTTATGTCAGTCAACATTATTTACCATGTAACCAGGTCAGAATCACTACTCCAAGGACTATAGACAACATACATCCAACATTGTATTCTTTACAACTCCACACACCGAGTCCATCCACTAAAGCAGAAGTCTCCTGTTTTTCTCCAAACAAAATGCAGTGCTGAATATTTTTTTTTTATTAATTATAAATTCTTGAGTGACACAAAGGACAAGCTGCCAATAGCAATAAAAGGCCAGGATACTAGGAAGGAAGTCCAGTCTTAAACATGTCTAAGGTTGTTTGAAATTTAACATTTAAGGACCCTTCCCTTCCCTGTATTTGATCCCTAGCTGTACTGTGTTCTTCACATTACCTCAGTCAGTCACGTGCTGACAAATACTTCAACCACCTTTGAAAACCTTCTCCTCTTTTGCACTGAGGTTATTTAGTAAATTACATCCACACATTTCAAAGGGAACAGAAAATCATCTCTTAATTTGTAAGTACTATGTAATCAGCTCAGCATGCTAGGCAAGGTTGTGGCTCCCTGTGTAGCTGGAGTCAAAAAGCTGTGCTAGGGTGGTCTGCAGGCAACCACCTAGAAGGGAAAGGAACCACGGATGCATCAGCTACCCATACCTGACCCATAGACACATGAGGAGGAGATGGCCAGGTGGGCAAGGACCTTCTGCTCGCTGATTATTTCTTTCACTTACCCCACTCAGGGTAGGAAAGAAAAAGAGCAGCAACCTGGACCAAACAAGACCTTCCCTTAGTGAGGCCCTGATCTTCACGGACATGACAAAACTGACTTGGAGACCTCATGATAAGATTCTGCTTCACTGTATGCTACAAACAATTCATGGCTATGGCCTGGTTTTGAAAGATGTAATAAATGTCAGTGCTGAGAGAGATGGAGTCTACTACAGTGAAAACAATTAACAATAAGGAAAGAATCTTTAGAAACATATATTTTTTAATTGAAACATACTTTCACATACAATTCTCACAACCTACTATTCATTCTTTTTCAATTAAAGGGCAATGCTTACAGGAAGGGAACTGTTGTGTGACCTAAGCTGACAAAGCTGACATACACTCATTCATTGAGGCCCCAATTCAGAAAAATATACAAGCATATGCTTAACATCAGTCATGTGAGTAGATCCCTATTGAAGTCAAGGGCATTAATTGTTTAAAGTTGGGTAGATGCTTATGTACCTTCTGAATCAGGACCCACATCCTGACAGTGACTGAGCAGTTCTCCAGGTAAGTTTGGCTCTGTATGGCTTTATGTCTCTGGTGTCCAACAAGCTGAGAGCTCTTTCGCTTTACATTTTTATAACCTCTTCCCCCCCTATTTCTCCAGTATAGTTTCTTTGGTGTCCCAAAAGGGTGAAATGTTGCTTTTTCTTCATTATAGGAACTACCAGTGTCTCTTTCCACTACCTGGCCACATTCACAAAGAGTATAGAGTCTTCATATACTTGCAGCATCTTCCTTCCTGTCTCTTGTACTAGGCTGAAAACAGTTATACAAAGCATTGTCATACAAGTCTTGTTCCTTTGAATAATTAGATTAAAAAAACAAGGACTTCTGTACAGTGCAGTAGCTGCTGAAATTCCAGTACGATTATCTTGTATGAACTAAGAGTAAACACTGCTGAAGTGAAAGTGAGTACCTTAGAGAGGGACTTACAGAGTACTACAACATTAAGTAGACTGGTGACATGGGAAAGCCTTACAGACACACATCTAATGTCAGATATGACTAGTACTGGAAATTCATACTATGTTACTGAAGCGATTATTCAGGCATGGGATTATATGTATGCTTTCATTTCAAATTTTCAGTTTGCAGCATTTCTGAAGCATGTCAAACAGGTTTGACATATAAATTTTCACAAGTGCTTCAAGACCCATAAAACATCCTGTTGCATTGTCATTTTTATCCTGCTCCAAACAAATATGAACATTTATATAACAAGCAGTTCCATGCTAGTGTACTATAGTTTCATTGAGCTATTTGATCCTGCAGGTTACTACTCACCAACCAACCAACCAACCAAACAAAATCTTAGGGGAAAAAGCATTTTTTAATTATTTCTGTGATCCCAGGAAAAGTCTAAAGCTCAGGTTACTTATGTCACAATGTTTCTATGCCTAAGAAAAATGGTTATATTGACCCAGTGAGAGAGCTAACTCTTCAATCCAGTTTAACAGATACTCTTCCAACTACCAGAATAAATAATCTTGCATTTAATAATTGTTATAGGACAATATTAATACTATATGCAACAACAGTGAACTTCAACACAGTGACTGAATTAGCAAATTGAAATATATATGGGGCTAGTGGACTGTTCATTTTGTAACACACCAAGTACCAGGGTTCGACAATATATACAAGTAAGCATTATAAGAAGCTTACCCTTTCAAGATGCATGAAAAATTCATCATGTAAAATCAACTCGCTTAGCCACATGTGGATGGGAGAACACAGGCTCCTCAAGCCACAGCCTCCAAGTGAAGGCTGGAAGTGATCAGGTTAAGAGATGGCACGCACATCATAAGCGGCTGCCATTGTATCTCTGTACTACACCACCTCTGCTAGTCAATTGTCCCAGAACACCTTCTTACATTCTGTAATACCTAGGTTCTCTTCAGACTCACAACAAATGCAGTTGTGTGAGCAGTCTCCTACAAACATTATTAATTCTTCAACCTTTTTCTCCCAAGAAATATATCTCTGCCTTCAGCTGTGGGACAAAATGGATGTCGTGGGTCTTATATCCATTACCCCACAACAACTTGAGCCTACAAAGGGAAGAGCTCTGTTTTGCACCCCCTGGTGCTTTTTGAAACATTCCTACCAAGAGGAAACTAGCTCACACATGGAAAGCAATTGAATTAGTACTAGTTAAATTCTTTTAAACTAGATTTTATTTTATGGAATTCTTTTTAAAAGAGACAGGTTGGACAAATGCATGCTGTGGATTGCAACATTACATTCTCTGCGTGTTTTATTTAGTACTCAGGAACACTGCTGCAGAATAGCCAATTCTTGAAATCTTGCAAAAAAATCTCTTGATATTACAAAGTGGGGCTTTTTTACTGTATCTGCTTCCTAGAGTTCTCGTGTTAATTGTCTTTTTTATCTAAAGAAGTTTTCATTTTTCATTGTTTTTATGGTGGGTTTCAAAACAGGGAGGAGCAGCTTGAAAATACAAACCTAACTTTCTACAGTATAAAATCGAAAGAAAAATAAATTATATTAAATCTAATCTTTTAAACCAATTCTCCAATATTCAGAATCTGAATTTATCACCTGCAAATGTTTGAGGCTAGTAATGCTTAATTGCATCATATTAATATGCTGACCTTCTATCATGACTATCCTTTTCTGAAGCCATTCACCAAGCACTCATTCAGCTATATTTTGAGCTAGCTGAACAGACTACGTTGCCCGGGCACTGTCCTAGCTATTTACAAATAGCCTGTGAGCCATTCCATTTTAATGGAAAGCCTCGTGCAACATAAGCTAAGTGGCAAGCAACCTGATGAGCAGGTTCGTTTCCTTTATTTCTATTTGTCAGCATCATATGTCAATTTGGACACAAGTTAGATACATCCAATATCCAGACTGTGTGGATAAAAATGTAATGATGTTATCACTATTACCATACCCACATCACTAGGCAAGCTATACAGATATTCACAAAACCCAGCAAGCTGATACACACAGGGCCAATAGTGTTAAAAATCTACCTGTCCTACAAGTGAATTCCTTCTCTGCAGGATGACTGTCAATCAGTAACACAGGTTTCCACACCCTTTCCAGAAGAAGGAATTTAAGACTTTGGGGTGCAATTCTGGTAAGATTCATCATGAAGAAACCAGCAAGACTGGAAATAAACAGACATACCTTCCCCTACTATAAAAGGTAAAGATGAAACAAATGAAACAAATTCTTCCTCTTCCATTTGCTAAAAAGATTATATATATAAAAAATACTGAAACTGCTGTTCCAGTGGTGGTGATGTTTCAGACTTTGACTAAAGAACAATCATAATTACACATTCTATTTCATTAGAAGATCTCAAAGCACTTCATAAGCATTAATTAACAACATCCAAGTATTAATTGGGATGATTAGAACATTTTGTAAAAGCCATGGGGGAGGAGAGAAATCAAGCTGAAGCACAAAGGACTCCTGCAGCAAGTTAATATATTAGAGCCAGTAGAACAATACGTTTCCTGGCTTCAAGTTAAAGTATTCAAAATTCTAGGACATGGTGCGAAATGACAACCAAATCATAGAAGCTATTTCAGCATAGGAAAGAAAAGTAAATTTCTTAATTAAAATATAAGAGTTCATCTTCATTAGATTCAAAATGTACCTTGATAATTAAAGGGGGGTTGTCTGTCTATATTCAATGCTGCACTCTTACTACCTAGAAGGCAACAGTAAGTGCTAATGACATTTACCCCTCTTAATAAGAGTCACTCACACTTCACTGTTATTCCTTGTTATTGCTCAGGACAGGCACTAGCACCTCATTGAAAGATCAGTGCTGCAAGGGAAAAAGTCCCCTTGAGATCCCTTGGACTTCAAGAAAAGCAGTAAATCAACTGATGCTGGACAGATGACAAGTCTGATTCTCTGTGGCCCTTCTGATTCCTAAGTGTCTGTGGGTCTAAATTTCATAAGTGCCTGAAGCCAGTTCTGACACACAGACAATCAAAACCACACTTAAACTCAGAGCAAGAGGTGCGTAAACTGGGAAAAGTCTTAAATCCATTAAAGTGTCATGGTCTGGAATCCATACTCTCTAATTGAGTTAATCTCCATTGGTGCTTACCTAAATGGTTAATATCACAACCTTATCACCTCCAGGACCATGATTTGAATTCAGCCTGAGGTCCTTTGTGAAGAGAGTGGTCTATAAAAAGCAGAAGTTCTAAACTCTGAGCTATATTTTGTGAGAAGAATTATGTTAATTCCTTGGATTCTTGGCACAACTTGCTCCTCTCCACATGCACACTCACATTTCCCTTTGATGAATAGCTTTATGCCCTTTTGTTTTCTTTATTTTATAACAGGTCACTGCATTTATTACAAGAAAATTGAGATGGACAGTAACCCCAAGGTCCAGTCCTCAACTCAGTGGCCATATTTCTTTGACATATTGCAGGATACATTCTGATAGAAGCTTCAACATGGCATTGTGGGCAAAAAAAGTGATTTTCCAGGCTATGTGGAAAGCCCTTCTCTCCCTTCCACTCATCCACAGAGAATCAGTCTCCAAAATTGAGACTTTTGTCAGAGACACACACATGCACAATCTATTAGAAGTATCAATAAAATTTACAGATTATTTATGAATGTGCATATATACAAACACATATATACATATTTAATGAAAATAATTCTGTGATCATAAATGGCTAATAGAAATTCAAACACATTCTGAAGCTGGAAATAGTTTCCTCCTTGGCTTACTTGTCAAGACCCAAGTTCAGGGCTCTGTTTCTCCTGCAATGCTTGATGTCATCACTCACACCTAGAATAGCCTAGGGAGTGAACTATTCCTCCCACCTCCCTCATTCCCCACTCCGCTTTAGGTATTTGTGATTTCATCAACTATCACAAGAGAAACACAGGGCCATGAACTCAAGCCTTGGCAGGTGAAGAGATTTTCAGATCCATTTTAAAAAGCAAGCACACATGGTCCTGGTATAAGCCTGACAGACCTTCAGTAACAGCCATTTTCATCCTCTGCATGCCAGTAGCTGTGCCCAACTGTGTGAAGCTATGTCGATCAGTGGAACCATGGCTTCTCATCCTCAGTACTGTAAACAGTACATATTCCAGGTAGAAGAAACACAGCTACACAAAGCCTTCCTCTCTCTCTTTTTTTTTTCTTTTCTTTTGCTCTTTGACAGCCAAAAATGTTTGCCATTAAAAAGGCCATCTTTGCATTTCTGAGTCATGTGAAACACTATGGTTGTAAAGGCTGACTATTTCATAGTAGTCATTAAGAACCAGCACCATGTATACTACTGTTGATCACCAGGGGTTATACAGCTCTCCGCTTCATTACCCTTGCAAGATGCAAAACACAGAGCAGCAATATCACAGCTCTCCAGCTGCACATATTCTGGAAATCCAAATGATCTTTGCATGTTATGGAGACATCTGTTGTCATGTAACTTGTCCTGGTGGCATTCAGAAGTGCCATCAAACTCTTCGGACTTTATTTGCATTTTTTCCTGGTTCAAGTGCTAACGGTCCTGATAAATAGAGTCATCTAGCACTAGTGTGGTTGATACTGTTACTATTAGAGGTATGGCATCAAAACCAGCAGGGAGATGTTAGACAAGTTAGTATAGATACAGAGAAAATCTGAAAGCACTTCAAAGTGTAGAACAAGTGGCACTGCTTTGTTCAAACACACAACAATGCTTCCCTTTAGCTCAGCAGTTGTGCTCTGTTTCCTATCTCCTTCTTCAGTCTTTAAAGGTTTGTCTGAGCTTTTTTCATCCTCTGTTTAGAGTAGAGATAGGATAGTCACTCCTGGCTTAGTACAGATAAAATGAATACAAAACAGCAAGGAGCATAGCAGAGGATCTTTGCTCCACAGAGGTGCAGGGGAGTCATGCTAAACTGACTCATGTGGGAAAAGAGAAACTCTTCCAGATGAACACAGCCACAAACATCAGCACACAGTGATGATGTGGGAGGAATGGAAAACTCAAGAGATGAACACATCATCTAACACATCCTTTTCATCTCCTTGTGCTAGAGATGCAAAATCAGAGAAGGAGGGGCAGTGAAACTGAGGAGAGGGTGAGGAAGGAAAGATAAGCGAGAAAAAAAAGCAGAAGGAGCGGGTGGGGGGGTAAAATGGGAGGCAATGACAACAGAATAAGTAAGTTGGAGTGGAAAGAGAGGCAGGAGGGAACAGACAGGCACAGTGAACAAGAAATAGGCAGGGCACATACTAAAGAGAACCAGATTTAAATCCCATCTGTACCAGGAGAGTAGAAGTCTGGATAAATGTTACCCAGCTTTGAGCCTTGGTCACTCTGAAGGCCACTGTTAAAAAATGGCAGAACAAAAGAACATGTGTTAATGATAATTAAAAGGGGGAAAAGAAAACACAAGATAGAACTGTATCAGACAAAGCTGAAAAAAAGTAAATAAAGCTGTAAAAGGATTACTCTCTCTAAATTATCAAGTAATTAAATGTGGATTGCAGTTACTGGAAATAGGAGCTTGCACATGGAAGACGTCAGATGTACTTTGGCTTTGTTACAGTCTTTACCAGATAAACTTCTTAACCTTTGTCTGGATCAGTTTTATTATACATAAAAAGTGCGTAATACTGACAGACATGTGGAAAGACGGAATAAGTGACTAAAATGCACAGAAATCCTCCAGTGGTCACAACTCAACACGTGCAAAGTATTAAGAGATTGATAAACAGACCAATGAGAAATGAGATGCAATATCAATTAAATAAATGCACAACCTTTACATATAAAAGCCATGTTTGTTGTATTAGTGGTGCAAAAGTGTCATCAAACTTTTGCTGCGTTGGAAGGCTAAACTTTCATTCCCCCCCATCCAGACCATAATTTGATTGCCTATTTCTTTTCATTTTCTTTATCATGTATAATGTATCATACCACCAGTTTAAAGGTGTTCTTGTTACGAAAGAAAAAAGACAGTAAATCAACTGTTGGCACTTGGGAAAAAAATCTCAACAGAAACTTCATGTCACTTGTGATATAGATAGGAGACTACAGAATCACAGAATCTAAGGGGTTGGAAGGGACCTCAAAAGATCATCTAGTCCACCCCCCCTGCCAGAGCAGGGACACCTAGAGTACATCACACAGGAACGCATCCAGGCGGGTTTTGAATGTCTCCAGGGAAGGAGACTCCACAACCTCTCTGGGCAGCCTGTTCCAGTGCTCTGTCACTCTCACAGTGAAAAAGTTTTTCCTGATATTTACATGGAACCTCCTATGCTCCAGTTTAAAACCATTGCCCCTTGTCCTATCATTAGTCATTACTGACAAAAGCCTGGCTCCATCATCCTGACACTCACCCTTTACATATTTGTAAACATGGATGAGGTCACCCCTCAGCCTCCTTTTCTCCAAGCTAAAGAGACCCAGCTCCCTCAGCCTCTCCTCATAAGGGAGATGTTCCATTCCCTTAATCATCTTAGTGGCTCTGCGCTGGACTCTCTCAAGCAGTTCCATGTCCTTTTTGAATTGTGGGGCCCAGAACTGGAC
>VZRW01012122.1:109575-134686 GCA_013398125.1 Aegotheles bennettii
GTTGTTCTTCCCCAGATGCAAAACTCTGCACTTGCCCTTGTTGAATTTCATTAAGTTTCTCCCCGCCCAACTCTCCAGCCTATCAAGGTCTCGTTGAATGGCAGCACAACCTTCTGGTGTGTCAGCCACTCCTCCCAGCTTAGTGTCATCAGCAAACTTGCTGAGGATACATTCTGTACCCTCATCCAGGTCGTTGATGAAGATATTGAACAACACCGGTCCCAGTACCGACCCCTGAGGCACTCCACTAGTCACAGTCCTCCAACCAGACTCTGCCCCATTGACTACAACTCTCTGACTTCTTCCCTTCAACCAGTTCTTGATCCACCCCACTACCTGATCACCAAACCCACACTTTATCAGCTTATCTACGAGGATGCTGTGGGAGACAGTGTCAAATGCCTGAATTGAAATACATTGAACTTAAAGTATGATATCATCACTACAGTGACCTGACACCGCTTATATACCTTGGAAAAGCTGGTATCCTCAGAGCTGCTGTTTGTTTGTTTTCTTCCTAATGTTCCTTCTGTTTAAGCAATGGAGGCTGTTTGACAAGCTGTTTAATTAAATAGCCCTTGCACTTGGGCTCTGTAGCAAAAGTTCAAACATCTTAAAAGGAGGCAAGTGAGCACAGATGGGAAAACTAAGACTCTGAAGTCTCTAAAAGAGGTCAGATAGCAACAGAACCCATGCTTTTCTCAGATCCTCCATAGACAATCCAATGGTGGGCAATATTTAATTTTAAGAACTGTAAAGCAATTTCCACCTGTGCATATGGTTAATATTTCACCTGTTTAGAAGAGATGAGGTACTAAGGGATTGCTCAGAGAAAGAACAGAAAATAAATTAAGAATAGTATTATTAGAGATGCTCAAATTTCTTTCTTTGGTCTCTCAAATCTCTTGACCTAATCTGGATGTAAGAATGGTGTGGATGAACAATCTGGTTGTGGTAAACTAGGACACCAAATTAAAACAACCCATTCAACCAAGAGGAACTGTTTTACAAAAATTTGAGAAATTGTCAGTCAAATATAATATCAATCTATGTGAGCATGTAATTTGACTACGCATATAACCAATTTTCCTTTAAAAATCTCATAACTGAATTAATTAACCTGCATTACGTATTTCACAGTTTGAATGAGTTTGTTTTAGTTAATGGGATGTTGCCTTTTGAAAAAATGTCTAAATTTCCCTCTCCTAATTTGTATGTTCTGAGAGTTTACTCTTAGTTGACTTCAGTGACTGAAAACAGTTGTTCTTGCTCACCAGTTGTCTTAGCCCTACAGAACTAACATAGCAATGGAAGAATAAAACATAGTCTGTCCTGGTCATCACCTGAAGAGTTAATTAAATCCATAAAGTAGGGATTGTGCTGATGATCTGTAACCAAAGAAACACACAAGCCTAAGCCAGTGGCAGAGAATGCAATTAATTCCAGTTTTTTTCTTAATTTTAAAATTAGCAGTCTTGATAGTGAAACCATAGAGGCAAGAAAAACACCTATCTCCCATTTCCAGTTTTCCCAAAGAGTTCTAATATTTTTTAATTTCATCAGTTTTCAGCAATGACATGGAAACGATCTTCATTTAGGATTAATTATTCCCCATGCACTTTCTAGTGCACCGACTTTTGTAAGTGAGTCACCTTTTGGGCCAATAAAATACCCATACTTTTCCAGCTGGCTTTAGTTTTTATTTTGGGGATTTTTGATTTTTTATTTTTTTAATTTCTCATAGCTGTGAGTGGCACCAAAGAGTCTGGCAGCCAAGACATTGCCTATGAGCTACTGACTACAATCTACTGACTACAATCTACTGGTTTTTGAGGGAACAACTATAAGAATGTGAATTCTAGGTCTAGCCCCTTTTCCTGATTCTGACAATGCTCTGTTCTGTGCCTTTGCTTCCCTCTTTGTACTTGTAAAGATAATATTTATTTTCCTCTTTTACACAAAGGGAATTCAACCATTTGATCACAAAACAGTTGAAAGAATGTTGAGCTGTTACTCAAAACACTGAATTACTAATTGCAAAGATTCAGTCTATGGCCTCTAAGTTGTGGTCATATGTCCTGCCGTCTGCAGCTGGACCAGTGCAAAAGTTGAATGCCTCAGCTGTTCACTGCTAGTGGTGTAATCGCTCCCTAGCCCTCTCCTCTCAGAATAATCAGAGGTAACTTGCACATGTTTAGCAGGAGGATTTTTCTAACCTGGCTTGTTTAGAGAGAACCTGGCTGGGAGCAATTGCACATATAGTTACACTAGCAAATGGACGGGGTAAAATATTCTTCAGTGCTGAAGTAGAGAACAGCTGGCAAAGTTACCTCTTCAATCAGCACAGCTGGAACCAAACCAGGGCTGGCAACTTATTCACAGCTGATCTGTTCTTTACAGCAAAAGTAACTTCACCCAAATCAAGAGAGCTACTAATCACATCTCTTCAAGTAGCAGGTTCAGAATTTGACCCAAACCAGCTACTGTTGTTAACAGAATGATTTCCTGTCACATAAAGACAGTTGTGTTGGCTGTTCCAGAAGAGAAAACCTACAGGCCTACTAACAGCTCCACACCAAAAACAGTAACTTAGTTCCTTGAGACAGGTACCAGATAAACAAGCCGAGAAGCTGAAGCACTCTGGATGAACCATGGAGCAGACACCATCCAGAAAGTTTCCCTATGAAGTAAAGTTTTTTTTGAGGATCACTTCAAAGATGAGAGAACAACTCCTCCTCTAAAATATTAAACCTGCGAGCAATCTGATGAGACTGCTCACCAAATTGTTACTCACTGACATTTCAGAGACAGGTATCATTCACCAGAAACTAGGTTTATTGCACAGAGGCCAGAGAAAGCTTGCCAGGTCCTAATGCCTTTCAGCCATTACTGGCAGTGTTTCAACTATGCCCAAATGTGGTGGGCAGTGTATCACATTACTTCCACTGGCTTCACGGTTCCTTCGCTTACTGTGCTCCATTAATGCATCTACTGAATGAAGCAATAAATACTGCATTTTTCTCTGCCCACTGCTTTTTAATTTGCTATTTAGAAACATTATTAGTCAAAATGAGGGTATTACAAATAACTCCACCCACCTTGCAGCACTAGTACACAACTAGAGAGAGGCACCAGTTTTCTCTTGTTTATCAAGTGGAGCAAATGGTGAGGTTTTTCTCAAAAGTTACGGGGAAAAAGTATTTTCTTTTTTTCATGGGAAGAAGGGTTTCATTATGGATCTTGAACAGAAAAGAAAGTATTCGGCAATACTAAAATAGTTTATCTTGAGTGGATGCATCTACCTTAAGATTTCTTTACTTTTTCTCTCCAAAAAACCTCAGTTTAGGGAAAATGTTAAAATATTTGAACACTTAATCATTCAGGGGAAATTCAGCACAGACTGATGTTTCAGACGTTCCCAAGGCATGAGACTCCAATTTTGTACCAGATTTACAAATCTTTTGCACTGCAGTTAATTGGTGACCACTGGAACTTGAACCAAGATGAAGAATTCTGGAATCTGTCACAACCATTCTTTCCCTATTCTGTGACTTCTCTTTCTCCTTGCAGAATATAGTCTATTCTAGGGTACAAAGTCTGCATGTTCCAAATAAGTTCTGTATTTCTGAGCAAGTGTTCCCAAAGCTACTAACCTTCCTTTTTTTCTTTGCCCATGCCAGTGACATCCATCATTTCATCAAGTTTAAAATATTATTTTTATTAGAGACAAACAAGCTAGTTTACTGGTTTATGCTTCTCTAACTACAGAATTATAACAAATTTAAATCTCTTCCTAGAGATATGTATTTGTGGTTTTGATATACAATGAATATAAATGAATGTATGGTGAACTTACTAGTATTGACTGGACTAGGTTATAACTTAGGTTTACACAGACAAGTTAAAAAAAACTGTACTTCCAAACTGAGAGTCAGATGTTCATGAATCCACTGCATGACAGCCTACCACCAGTCCCATAGCTCTGTGATATTCTGGATGATTTCTCTTGGTTCCTGATACTTTTGGTTCTCCCATAGGAAGCTCATGCAATTTCACAGGAAGCTTTTTGTGTGGAAAAGCTGAGTTTGAAAGCCTCAAACAATTCTGTGAATAGTTCCAATTCTATAACAACAAGCCTCATGGAATAACACCTTTTGCTTGAAGGAGACATTATCTGTAGGTCTCATTGGTATGCACTTTTACTGTGCTAGTGTTACTAAATACTTCCTTTCAAATTTCCCTGCATGCTTCTTTTCTCCTATTTATCAGATCGTTGCAATAGAGTTACTTTTTAAACATGATTTTTTATTATCATACATTTGAATAATTTTCCTAAGATTGATCTTCATACATGGTTTTACTGAGCAGTTTCCCTTTTCTGCCATATGCTGAGCTTCCTAGCTTTTATGGAAACAAAATGCATTTTCTGCCCAAGGACAGAGTTGTGGAGTCTCCATCCTTGGAGCTATTCAAAAGCAGTCTGGACATAGTTCTGTGCAACCAGCTCTAGCTAGCCCTGCTTGAGCCAGGGGGGTTAGACAAGATGAGTTCCCTTCTAACCTCAATCAGTCTGTGATTCTTTGAAATTAGAGAGCTAAACTGGCAGGCAGGCATGACTACACCAATTGTAGGTCTTCATTCATCCACTAACACAATCCACAGCCAAGCACTAACCAAGTCAATATGTGGCAAGACTGTAACAGCTGTCCTTAACTTTCATTGATAATAATTCTCCTTTAACTGACATAATGTTCAATATTCTGTTGTTGAATGTAGTGATGGTAAAATTCATGCCTTGAGGACTACAACGTGATTGAGTTTTAGCCAGACAAACTGAACTCTGACCTAATGGTGTATTATAGGTCTTTACACAACTCGGGTGCATAGGTCACAATCTGACTTCATATAAACCTCTATGTAATTATATTACAAGCCATTCTTGCATATATTAACACAACTCCAACAGGTAATTAAAACAAAATCAATAAGATCCTGATTCTATGACCTTTGAAACAAGGACACTACTGATTTCAGTCTGTCTTCTCGTCTGTAAGGAACATTGAATTACATTCTGTGCTTGTAATATATTACACATATTTATTAATTGCATTCAGTAAACAGTGGTTTTTTAATGTTGTATTATAGAAAAGATGTATTTTTTGTGTGTATTCCTTTGCAAATCATATTTCTTCAGCTCTCTTGATCAGTAGCATTCAGCATCCAGGAATATAAAATATGATGCAATATGCACATAATGCCATTACAGTATGTATCTCTATAGATATTTATCATATATCTATCTGAGTTATATATCATATCTAATACCTATAGATTCATATCTATACATATATATCATACGAGCATCAATAGACATCTACTGTATAAATATGTATATGCTTACATGTAAGTTTTAGACTGGTAATGGAAAAAATTATTCTATTGTACTTGAACATGTTTAACATTTAGCTTTTACAAAATAGATGCCTGAGAGAATCCTAAAACAAGAGCTCCATTCTGTATATATCCTAATAAGAATAATGGGATCTCATTATTAAAGTAACAGCCTTTGTATTACTCTTTTTCTAGGACTGTTGTACAATTCAGAACACTTTTCTGCAAAAATCTGTGTATAGAGAATTTAAGAAAATATGTAAAAATACAGAATATGAAGATTTCCATTGAATTATATAAGGCAAATTTACTTCTTTCACACAAAGGACAGAAAATGAATTGGAATTTAAAAATAAAGTCAGAATTCCTCAGAGCAAGAATAAAGATTCCCATATTTTCTGTATAGTGCCAAGCATGCTATCATTGTCTAAGAAAGTAAAGAAATAAATCAGAAACTAGAATTTTCAAAATTTTTCAGGCACGTCCACTTCAATAACTGGGTTACTTCTAGATGATGCAGAGCTCCCACAAAGTCAGTACCAATTATGGAACTTGGAAGCATGGAGTATTAGATTCTCCATTGGAAATATTCTTATAAAATGTAATAATTCACTTTGGAACCCAACAGATGATTAAATTATTCAGATAAGCAACTATACATATTAATGACCATACTAATAAAGCAAGCTTGTTCATTTTTTTATTTACTTATTTCATGTTTTGTTTGCTTACCTTATCTTAACCAATTCGGATGTAACACTTCATTTAAAGCAACCTTTTAAAAATGGCCTTATAAACAGGATTTTTCTGTTTATACATTACATTGTAAAGATACTTCCTAACACAACCATCATCACAACCCCCATTTCATCTACCCCTTATTAGATATCTTGCTAAAGAGGGAAAAACAAGATGAAGGAGCTGCTGACTTCGATCTTAGTTTCTTAAATCAAACAGTAGCCTTTGAAAACTTGCCAGTTGCCTTTGATGACCAAATCAGGCTTGCAGCTAGCTAACCACAGTATTTGCAGTATTTAAGGTATTTCCTACAATAAGTGTAAGCAAGTACAAATAAACACTACGGTATGAAGAAAACTGCATTTTTTTAGCTTAGGAAAAATTGAATGTTTTATTTTGCCAACACTATAATTAATCTTCAATATGCCACACTAAATGTACTTCATATCATTTTACCTCTTTGGCTGCATGGTCACTGCATCCGTACAAGAAAAGAAAAAAAAAAAGTTCAGGTAACTGGCTTTGGAAACATGCTTTGTTTTATTCCCTACCTGAAGGATGTATCCTCGAACATAGTCTCGAAGTGTCCAGCCTAAGCCATGTAGAATATGCAACACCTCCTCTTGCTTCAGTACACTGAAGAGTCGGTCAAGTAGTATCTTCAGTCTCACAGGCACTGCCTGAGTTCCGTAGAGCATCAGGCTGCTGATGTCAAACACAACGTTGGACTGCACAATCTCCACTTGGGTTGGATGGTAGAGGTGCTGAGTACTAAGCTTGTCCAAGGCTGAAAGAAAAGAGGCTCAGTATAAGAGAAGAGCTAAAGAAAAGACAAGAAAATCATCCCAAAGAATTATCTAAACACACCAAATTTGGCACATGCACTTCTTTTCCAGAGAAATATCACCTGGATGATTCATAGAATCACAGAATGGTTTGGACTGGAAGGTACTCTTCAAGGCCATCTAGTCCAACCCCCTGCAAAGAGCAGGGACATTTTCAACTAGATCAGGTTGTTCAGACCCCTGTCCAGCCTGACCTGAAATGTTTCTGATGAGGCATCACCACCTCTCTGGGCAACTTGTTCTAGTGTTTCACCACCCTCACTGTAAAAAACTTCTTCCCATATCTAGTTTAAATTTACCCTCTTTTAGTTTCAAACCATTACCCCTTGTCCTACCACAACAGATCCTGCTAAAAAGTCTGTCCCTATCTTCCTTATAAGTCCATTTTAAGTATTGAAAGACCACAATACAGTGTCCCTGGAGAATTCTCTTCTCCAGGCTGAACAATCCCAACTCTCTCAGTCTTTCCTCATAGGAGAGGTGCTCCATCCCCCCGATCATTTTTGTGACTCATTCCAACAGGTCTTTCTTGTGCTGAGGGTTCCAGAGCTGGATGCAGTACTTCAGGTGGGGGTCTTACTAGAGCAGAGTAGAGGGGCACAGTCACCTCCCTCAATCTGTTGGTCATGCTGCTTTTGATGCAGTCAATATACAGCTGGTCTTCTGGACTGCAAGTGCACATTGCTGGCTCACGTCCAGCCTTTCAACCACCAGTATCCCCAAGACCTTCTCAGCAGGGCTGCTGTCAACCCCTTCATTCCCCAGCCTGTATTGATACTGGGGATTGCCCAATCCAGGTGCAGGAACTTGCATTTGGCCTTGTTCAACCTCATGAGGTTCACATAGGCCCTATTCTCAAGCCTGACAGGTTCCTCTAGCATGTCAACCGCACCACTCTACTTGGTGTCATCTGCAAATTTGCTGAGGGTACACTCAATTCCACTGTCTATGAAGTGGGATTGATGAAGATATTAAGTAGTACTGGTCCCAGTACAGACCCTTGAGGTAGGTCTGAAACAGGCCTAGTTTCCAAAGGTCATAATTAACTTTAATTCCTACAGCAGAAGGGTGCTCAGCTGAGCCCCAGGGACTACAATACTCATAAGTTCAAAAGAAGTTACAGAAAATTTATGATTAATTGATGACCAAGACTGAAGACTAATTGGGACTGTTAAAGATTTGAGACTTAACCTCCAGGGGAAAAAAAGAAAACAGATACACCCTAAATCCCAGCCTTTTAAACATGCTCAAAATTAGTCCCTTGATTTACTATAAATTCTATCGTGAATTCACTGCTACTTGAGCTGGATAGTTTGGTTTACCTCTCTGTGTGAATTTCATCTTATTCACTGTAATGTGAATAATTTAAAGATGAAGGGAGGGGAAGTCTGCAGGTTGAAGGTAATTTTTATCCCATTGTAAAGTTAAATATGATGGAAATGCATAAGATGTCACATATTTTACTGAGTATCAATGTTTACATTTAATTTTCTTTCCATTTTATGGACTACGTTGCAGCACTTAAGCTTCTCACTGATTTTTTTAAACAAGACTTTCTGAGCATTTAAAATAATTTTATAAGGACCTCTCCTGCACTTTGGTTTCTTCTTGGCTTATGGTCACTGGAGAGTTCATGTGGTCTTGATAAATTGCTTTCTAACCTCCAGAGTGCAAAGGCCCTTATCATTTACTTGCTGACTTCATTCAACACATTTACTCCAAGGAATACTTTGTCAAAGAGTTCTGATTTCCTCGTACTTCATTTCTTGTAACTGATTTGTCTGATCTTTCCTGTTCTAGTGGTTAAGCCAACTTTGAATAAATAACTTTAAATATTAATTTAACATTCAAAAAAGATAAGAAATTGGCAAGCCTGGGGACTGCAGTCCTATGTCTCTCCACAGGACATTTATACTGCAGAATGTGAAGGGTGGGATTTTTCTTCAAAAAGCTCTTCATCCAAAGTACTTCTGCTATATGTAAGCTTCATGAAGTGGGACTGATTTATTCACAAGCTCTAATGAATGGGACTTGATTGAAGCTTAAACAGGTCAAATACTTTCCTATATTTTTTTTGCCCCTTTTATGTATGATATTTTTGTAACATGGTTATTTTGCTACTACCATAACAGATGTGTTATCAAAGTACTTGGGTAGAAAAGCCTAGAAAACTGATTTTGTTAATGGTCAGGCTGTGCTGTATGTATGCTGATAGGTACATATGTGTAACTGGGGAGCAAAGCAACTGTTTGCGAGGAGTAAAATAAAGTAAAATATTAATATATTCTTAAAAATACTGCTCTTACTCACAATAAGAATGCTGCAAATAATATTAGTATTAATAGATGTAACACCTTCCACCAGACCATCAAAATAATTAAGCAGATCTAGATTCAGTCTTACAGAATGAGAATAGGGTCCAAAGACGTTAATTGGCTCCTCCAAGTTTACAAAAATTCAGACCGGAGTCAAGACCTGAATGAATATTTTTTGAATAGTCAATGCTTTTTAATGACTGCATCATACTGTATTACTAATAAATCTTAATACTTGTTTTTGTTTCTCTTTACTTAAACAGTAAACCCTATGCCTGCAGTAAGGAAAACCAAATTCTTCTAGCTAAAGAAGAACTGGCTTGCTGAAGGTTTTAAGGTCATGATTCTGTGTTAGCCCAAGTCAGAATGACTGTAAGATGTCTTTATCTAAAGGCTATTGGGTGGATTATAAAACTAATAGCTATAATGAGATTATGAAACTCTGTGGACATTTACCCACTTCAATGTAATGTGACCATCTGAGGATAACAGCTTTGGAAATGCTGAGATGGAATAGAAGTGAAAAAGGAAAAAAAAAAACAAAAAACCCATCCTTTTAAAATACTAGGCATACTCTTTGACCACCAGACAGAAATTTTTACAAGATACCCTGTACTATTCCATTTATCTGCAACATTTGTTTTCAAGCAATAGTATCTATAGACATCCACTCTCAAAACACACACACAAATAAGAGTTAGTCTGGTGCTGGATTAACATTCCAAGTAACAGTGAAATTATCTCCAATTTTGATTTGTGCCCTTATTCTGCACATTATGTAATAAACAAATAAGCAGTGAATTTTATTCTTTTGAAGTGCAAGTCAGGATACGCACTGAAGTGTGCAACTTATAATTCAACAAAGCATGTATTTTTTGCATGGGTGTGTAAGAACATTTGTAAACTAAAGACAGACCTCATGCTACAGACAAAAAAAAAAAAGAAAAAGTTCTACATGAAGAGAAAAAAAATTCAATTGCACCCATATGAGAAACAATAGTATGGTAAGGATCTTAAACTCTTGGGGATCATTGGCTATTGAAACACCTTGCACTTAGCAAGAGAATGAAACTTTTCATATAATCTGTAATTTATAAAAATTATCTTGTTTGCTAGAAGAGATTGCTAAGGAAATAGTTGACAGAGAGAAGCTGCTTTCTGTAGTACTTCTAAGTTGTTTTTCCTCTGGTATTATTAGTGAACTAATGCCAGTGTTCTAGGTGGATTCAAGAGGCCATTTATGTTGTTAGACACATATTTTTTCAAAGAAGAGATAAGAAAAGGACCTAAGTCTCTCTGTTGTTTTTCTTCTGTAAGGACAAGAGTATTAACTTTAGGCTTCTTGTCAAATCTCAAAGTAGATAGTTATATTCTGCTGTCTCAAATTGCCCATCTAATTTCATGTAGATAATGCATTCCTCACCATTTTCTGTTCTAAACTATTGGTTCAATTTCTATATGCTAATGAAGAATGCTGAATTTCACAGGTGAGTACATTCAACAGTGTCTGCAGCAATGTATGATTTCATAAGTGCTTAGGAGACTTCAAGATGAAACATGCTACATAAAAGAACAAGCTTTATCATACCTGAAAAATGACATAAACAGATGTGTCCTTATTAAGAAGATATCAGTGACTGAACATCATAAACCACACATTAAAAGTCCTTTCCTAAAGCAACGTGAGGTATTACTCATATTTCTTACACTTTCAGTGAGCTCAAAAGTTCACCCAGAAAAGTCTTAACATGTTTGTGACTTTTTGGTTGTAACCTGCACAATCTTTTCTGAAAACATGACTACAGAGGTAGGTGCTTAAAATAAGAAAGCTACCTTTTAAGAGCCCAGTTCAATTCTTAGCACTGCTCAGATACTCTGATATTCTTTACCTCAGAGCAAGTGGAAAGCTGTTTACTGATAGAAGAAGAAGAGATCTAATGAATCTTAAAATCATATTCTTGTGTAATCAAATTTTTTGTGGAACATCCCTGGTGTTTTACTGTAACAACATACAGCTGAGTAGTATTTCCATGGCGAATTCCAAATTTGAAGTACTTGTTCCTGAAATTTTAACTATTAAAGAAGGAGTGCAAGAAAGGATGATAAAGAAGACATTACAGAAGATTAGTTAACCAAAAATGATTAATTGGATAATTAGTATAGGAATTAGGAACCTTTCAGTATTGTTTTTCATCCCTAACTCTGAGGTATCAAGTATGCACCGTAATCATTTATATAATTCAGACTATTTCAGTTGGAAGGGACCTACAATGATCATCTAGTCCAACTGCCTGACCAATTCAGGACTGACCAACAGTTAAAGCAAGTTGTTAAGTTGTTGTTAAAATGTCTCTTAAAAACTGACAGGCCTGGGTAATCCACCACTTCTCTAGGAAGCCTGTTCCAGGGTTTGACCACCTTCTTGGTAAAGGAATGCCTCCTAACGTCAAGTCTTGTTGACTTATCCACTCCGTAGCTTCTTGAATAGTAAACAAAATCCACCAGATTTTACAGAGACTCTGCCCAGTGTAATGTGAATTGTAGAGAGAACTTTGAAACTGATACGTCAATCTTCAAATTACAGCCTGAAGTATTCTTATTATGCAAAATTCCAGCAAAAAACTTTGCACCTATTTGTAACAAATCAATGAACAAACTTTTATGTTCCATGTGCAGCTTTTGATTTGGTAATTTTTTGTTTTGTTTTTTGGAGGCTGTTTTTGGTTTTGATTTTTTTTTAATGTAGTAAAATAGGGAGGGGAAATCCACTTCACCTTTTGTATTTTACTGGAGTTTTGAGACCCTGTGTAATTCAGAAGAAATTAAGCACAAAAGATACATTACAATAAGGCTCAAATACTTGTTCCATTTATCAAAAGACAGAAACTAAAGATAAAATCAATACTATAGTCAGTTCATAGCCTCAGCTATCCAAATTTACTTACTGACCTTAGACCCCTTCCTCCCCAGTGTCCAGTGGACAAGGTCAACTAAATTAAAAGCCATGGTCTTGAGTGGATTCCATTTTTGTTAAGTAAAGGGAATACAAGTATGCAGTGATGAATTTTGTACTTTAGAGGTCTCATATTGTTTTTTGGATAGCTACAATAAAAGCATGAATTTTTGCCTTTGCTGAATAGAAAAGAATTTTAAATATCCTAGTTTTAATGCAATTAGAATTGTAAATACACATACCTCTTGCTAATTTCCTAAATATTTAGGTATCCTAGAGAGGGGTGAAAAGGTCTAATGAAACCCTTTCTCTCAGCTCATTTGCTGGGCTATGTATCTCAGAAAGCCACAGAGAAGAGTCAGTAGGTTGCAATGTATAGGTCATTATGGATCTCATCCCACTCCAGTTCTAAATTTGGGCTCTGCAGTAGTCTCACTCTAGATTTTCTTTAATTTACCAGAGAAGGAGACGGTTGGAGTGCACACATGCATACACATGACAATACAATATAAACATCATCATCTTTCCAGATTACTGGATTTGTTGAAGGGTCAATAGAAATATTAAAAAGAAATTTTATGTAGTCTGTGTCCAGACAATAACAGAGGTCTTTCCAGACATTTTAAAGATCTAAATAACTGGTCCACTTTCTGCAGCAGCAAAAACTGAAATTGTCAGACAGATTAAATATACAATACCAACATAAAAACATTCCATAATACTGTTGCAACAACAGCATGTTGAGTATGGAAAAACAGATACAGTGTTATTAATGCCAATGTGAATAAGTGTAGTTTGCTGTTGATTTTAATAGTGAACATGAACAGCTTCACATTTTTCAGAGTTCAAGATTTTCTTATTTTCTATCAACTGCAGAAAAAGAAGTAACAAATCCTTTCAAGAACAAAAGGTAGCTTATAAACGTCTAAAATGCTGGAGGGACAGGCAAACTACTGCAGTCATAAGAGGTGGTCTAAGCTAGCCTCCCTCAGGATTCAGATTTAATACCACCTGTAACATGGTGTAATGTGGTGCATTTTGTGGGTGGAAAAAATTGCTCTTCAAAAATATCATGCTTAGAAGGCGAATAAGGACAAGAAAATTTGCCAGTGTCTACTGAACGGCTCAAATATTTTCATGGTGTAGGAAATTATCCCATTGACCCCTGGCACAAGCACAGAGAGCATGGGACATTAACATTTATATGGATGGGTGAACACCCTGAATCCCAATATGGCATCCTTTGGCGATCTCCTCCATTTCAATTCTGTCTTCAACCCTTTCACATGTTAATCCAGACAGAAGAGAAATGTTTACTAAGACTGTGGGTTTCAGAAGACCATGGAAGGAGAGTAGGTAAAGAACATTCTGATTCATAGGCAAACCAACTTTTCCTTCTGCCTTTTACTGTATTTAAAAGCTAATAATGGAAACCATTTGCCAAACGCATTTAGTCTCTGACAGAGGGACATATATGTGATCTTCTAATTTACAGCTTGCATGTACAGATGTTCACACTTAGTAAAAGAATTCTTAATAGCATTTTAAAATTAAACGTGTGTTGATAATTGGTGTTTCAAACCCAAACAACACAGCAACTAAACCGATAAATGTCTTCATGCCTCACCATGCCTCATGCTCTAACAACATTTTTTTATCACAGATCAAAAAAAACCCCCAGCAGTTCAGTTGCATGTACACAAAATAAATGTTATTAAAAAAAGTCTGAATTAAAACTTTCATTAATTTTTCTGTCTATGATCTGATTCCAAGTTGAAACACTTAGATTGCTACTAGGTTTATGTAGCCAAAAGCAGAACCACAGTTTGTTCACAGACGTTGCTTGCTGTCTGCAATTTTTTTATCCCTTTGCAAAACTTTGAACCCCATCCAGCTTTGACACACTGCCTCTTCAGTTAATAACTATCAAGTTTCCCCTTGTCTCCTGTCTATTTTTCTTTAAGGCAATTGCGCATTCAGCACCCTGAGATAATAACACACATCTATAAGATAAAAGCAATGGCATTAATGTAATTGTCTGCCTTTCTCTCTTTAGCCTAATCTTTTTTTTCCTTCAGTTTTGACTGCCTCTGTGACACCTGTTTTTGTCTCCTCTGATCCTACGACAGGTTTTCCGCTGACAAGGTTTTTGCCTGACAGAGATTCTGCCAGACAAGAACATAATAAAATATGAAGAACTGCTTGTCAGAGTTTCTGCCAATGCTTACATGAAATTGGGGAAAAAAAAATCCTGACTTTTTTTTTAAAGGGGCTCTGTGCTGGTCGCTTTTGACCTGTCAGGAAAACAGCCTCCCTAGCCAATTCCTGCAAGCCAAATAGGTGTTTTCTTTTATGTTTTCTGTCTGTACAAAAAACTTTTTCTTCAATAGTGGGAAAAAAACCTAATTACAGAGGAAAAAGGAAAAAAAAAAAGAACGAAAACCCCCAAAACACTTTCTGCTAACTTCTTGTCTATAAAATGAAGGTTAGATGTAACTTTGTGTTGTGGTATGTCATGAGCATGTTTTTAATTCATAATTGACCCCTTAAATAAATTAACAAAGTAGTAGGCTTTTATTCCCTCCTCGTTGGTAACTAATATGTTCAAAGGAACAAGCAGTAAAGGACTTTCATTCCAAGTTCTCAGGAAAATATCTAAGCTACTAGACACTTCCTGCGTGCGCATATTGCACGAATGAAGACACCTGACTATGGGCACCATGGCAGGAAAGATGAGACAGAGCCTCTTCTGTAGGATTTGGACCTTACAATCCTGTCCATCAGTGTGTGCATTTGTGCGCCTATGTGGACTTCGGCACTGATGACTACCCTGATGGAGAAGCACATGTGGATTAATCATGTGAGCGTCCCAACAAAAAGCTGCTTTTGGCATATGTTAGTATCATCTGTCATCTCTGCTAGAGACAGCAGCTACTGACCAGTCCATAGTGTCACTGCCTTAAGTGCACCAACCGGTCTTCATTGTGTTGAATAGCCTCTCTGGAGATCTCTACTCTGCATTCTCATACCATGGGTCCAGGACACCTTCTAAAGTCCAGACCTGGACCTTCATTCCCTACCTAAGGTACATCAAAGATGTGCCTGTCTGTAGTTCTGTACTCTAGATGACTCATGCTACAGCCTTGCCTCCAGCTCTACCTTATTTTGTTCCTGAATGGAGCCCCTGGATGGACCCATGACCTGACTCCATTTCCTTGCCATTCCTGAGGTTTTCAATGGGCCCAGTTACCAACACCTGGTTCTGTCTACTGTGATCAAACCTTGAGGAACTGTGCCTGTGGTATAGGCACAGCCAGAGTTGCAGTTGACCTTGACTCCTGGCTCAGACCTCTTTGTTGGGCAGCTCCACTTTTGCTGGTCCCTGACACATGGGTTGACAGTATCATTGCTGAAACCTACAATTTATAATGGAAGTCACTAAATTAATCTCTTTCTATTACTTTGACTAGTCATTCATCTTTGATCATTCAATCTCTTGTCTTCAAGGCCAAATGTCTCCTTCCTATCAGACATTAACAACTTCTTAAAAATAATCTCTCCCTTAATAATGGTGAGATAGGAATTCATATGTATCTTAATGGTCCTAATACTGTCTGGTTGACATATATACTGTGAGACAGCAGTACAATTGGGACTCCTGGATTGTGGTCTGGATTTAGAGGTTTTCCATCTCAATTTAAATGCATCTCAAATTCTATTAGCTGTGATTCATAGATTCACAGAAAGTCTAGGTTGGAAGGGATTTCTGCAGATTGCCTGGTGCAGCCTTCTATTGAAAGCAGAACTTCAGATTAGATTATCTCTGGCCCTGTCAAAGTCTTGGCCCAGACTAAGTCTTTGATATATACAGTGGGGGAACCCCCTCTCTTCTCCAGGCAACCTATTCCATCTTTTATGCAGCCTCCAAAACTGTAATGGAAATGCAATGGGCATTGCCCACCTCTTAACATCATTCTGTGTGGATGGAATACTGTATTGTTGAGGCATTTCATAAAGGTAAGCCAAGAGCATGGTGGTGTTTCTGTCTAGGGTGTAACCCTGGCTCTAGCCTACAAAATGCTTTCCCACATATGCCAAACCACCTCAGTTTTCCCAGGAAAACCTGCTGTCCTAAAGTTGCTGACAGCTGGAGTTGTTCAGACCCTGGGAAGACTAGTCCATACAGCTAGTTCTACCATTCATAAACATCAGTCTTTACCACCTGAACTGATGTACTGTGACCATGTCACAAAGCTCCTCTTAAATATACTTTAAAAAAAAAATACTGTAATCAATTAGAACATAATTAGAAGAGTCTTTGAGACTCATGTTATACATTTCTTGTATTATTTTTTCTATTTCTTAAATCCAGATGGAAACGGGATAATAAAATAACACTATTGTCTGCTAAATTATTCTGGGGCAAGTTTCCTCATAATGCTACAATTCAGACTAAAATTCTTTCTAGAAGGTTAAATAATGTTTTTTTTCATTGAATTTCACATTTGCAAAACAGAAAGCTGAGGTAGTTACCCATGGTATTGTGGTTACTTTGTAACAAAAAGCAGCATTATTTTTTTATTTTTGCAGTCAAATTCCATTTTAACCTTATGAAGCTATATGGAATGGAGTGGTAGGGTTTGTTTCATTTAGAGCTCTTTCAATTTGTGTTCTGCTTAACCTAGTGAACTTTAGTTAATTAAGAAGTTCCTATAAACAATTAAGCTTCTTGTAGGATCATTAAGAAGATATAAAAATTTATGATGTAATAAAGCGTAATAAAATGATAAAGTGGTTAGCACATCACAGCAATTCATGTGCAGCTGCATAGGTGTTAAAAGAGATAAGTAAGCAGGTACTGTCACCTAAACATCCTGGAGAATTGTGGATGCATGTTGCAGAAGTCTATCACTGCTGCCCCACAAATCCACTCATACCACAGAATCTATCTTGCTGATCTGGGAATCAAGCAGCGAGCACCAGACATTCGTTTGCTCCTATCTGAAACTATGCCATGTAGTGAACTTCCTACCACCATACTTAAGGGGGCAAGATAAGGATTTACTGACTACCTTTCAAAAAAACAGCCTCTACTATACATGGAAAAAAGAATTCCAAGTGCTAGTTGAAAAATAACTTCTTTTATTGTCTTTGCTCCATCTTGCACATAGCAAGTCCAGTTTTTTCCTTACTAGCTTCTCTCCTTAAAAAGAGAAGTTAAGATATCATTGTCCAAGACATGCCCTAGCATTTTATCCTATGTTATTGGGTGTGCTAAATGGGAGGAAGTCTTCTCTGTAAAATGCAAATTCAATAAGGACAGGCATTGAGTAACAATCTCTTGCACTTCTGAAACACCTTTAGTCTAAACCACTCTGCACATTTTGTAAGCTAGTCAAGGGAGACCACAGCTATAAAAGTGGCCTTATATTTATTTCAGAGTTGCCAATGAGTATCTGACGGTATTAATTCCAGTGCTGTGAGAGCACCGATTGTGATTAGTAAATTAAAAGTTTTTCAGACAATAAAACGCTCACAATGAGAAAGGAGTTCACTTTAGCCCAACCCAGTAAAAAAGGGCTCTATGCTTCAGAATGCATCACGGTTGGTTTAGGGCTTACTAGGAACTGGAGCAGTCCTCAGCTGACTGCTTAATGTGTGGTCAGGGAAAATCTCACCTGACCATATCCAAGAGGCATTGGCATATCCAAACACAGGGCTGTAAGTCAATAAAGCTGGGGAGAAGGAGAAACATCTAACCTCTTCCTGAGTGCAGTAAGATGTCCTGGGGGTGGCAGGGAAGAAGAGAAAAAAGATTTTAATCTGATTGGACCCCCAGGGAAATCCAAGGAGGCTTGAGTGTGAACAAATGTAAGTTACAGCTTGTAGTTTCCCTCAGGGAAAATCCTATGCGACACCCGAGGATGTCAAATTTGCATGAGGATTAAATCCTTGACAATATGGTTATGTAAGCATCATCTGAATACAAGGATGAAAAAGGAAGGCTTTTTATCTGATCTTGGAGAAACTAGGCTTTATTTAATTTCTGTCACTCGTGTCTTATAAACTGTTGCAACAATATTATTTCTCTTGGATGCCATAAAATGTGGATATTCTCATCTGCTTTTACCTCAGCTTCACTTGCATTAAGGGTGATCTAGGAGCAACCCAAAGCAAACACTACAACACATCATTCCTACCAATGTGGCAGGCTTTAAAACCAGACACTGGGTCAGAGTACCCACAAGATAACAGAGTGCATCTTCTCTATGCTTCACTGTCTGCTTTGGGAATTGCTGCTGAAGGGAAGCAAAAAGAGATGGCATATGCAGAAGGAGGGACTTAAGAAAGTATTTACCAGTAATGAATGTTAATCAGGTAGGGTTCCTGGAAGCAACTGAGTAATGAAAAATATGCCTCAGCCTTCAGGGTCAAAAGGAAGTTATAACAGATAGATTAAAATGATTTTGTCAGTAAAAGACAGGAAAACCAGACTAGATCTAAAGTAGTTCTACTTTAAAAGTCATGAAAAGCTAGCCATTGTTATCAATGAATTGTAGATAATTACTTTGCTAAAAATCTCTATGTAACTAAAAAAAAATAAAATCTATGATGTTCTCAAGTAATTTTAAATAATTTTAGAGAATTAAATAAACTGAATATAAGGAAACAAATATGACTGGTATGCTAAAATTGTGATTATTTTTTCTATACTATGGAACAGCATAAATTACCCAATTATTTTACAAGTAAACGATAATAATAGGATTACATTTCTGATTTCCTTTTTTAGTATTTATTCTCTACTATCTGCATTTTCAAGTGAAGAACAACATGGCAGTTCTGCAGCTTTAGAAAGACTCTAAGATCTGTGATGTGTTTTTGTTTTGTTTTGTTTTCTTTTCTTTTATTTTATTTTGTTAGAGATGATCTTTGACTTTGCAAAACTGGATTTCTTTCATTTAACAGCTTTGGACTGTGACAAATATAGGAACCCTGGTGATTTTTATTTCAGCATAGCACCCCTCTTCCTTCCTGCCTCATTTAAAATCTGAACCTACTTCCTGGAACAAGTCCTTTCAGCAACTTCAAGGTAAGCTAGATACAATTTCTAAAATTTCAACAGCATTCTTCTTTTTGCCCTTCCTTTCTTTTGTTCTCCCTTCATGGTTCTTTTACCTGAGAATTTCATGAACTACCATGTAGAAATTCAGAAAACTCAACTATTCTGAATGAAGAAGTCACGGTCATGTCACGTATCTGACTTTATATCAGAGCGTTCTCCATTTTCTAGTGGAGGTGAGTTGTTTTCATTGTTAGTCTCATTTACAGCAAGCCAGTGCATGCATTATATAAATACTGGCAGCAGTAAACTTCTTCCATAAGGTGAAGGTGTAACCCATGTGGCAAATCTCTGAGTGTGAGTATTCACTGGATGGCAGCTTTTAAACTGGGAAAGAGTGATGGTTTGCTCTATGTATCAAAATCTACCAGGTAATGCTATTTTCAATAAAACCTAAAGGAACTTAATCTCAAAATTACTAGAGATAAGGCTTGGCCAGGTCTTGGACTGGATGTGGGGCCGTATGTGGCCTCATCACACTTCAGAGAGGTACTAAAACCTACTTGAATAAATAGCCTGGCCCCAGGCTGTGCCGATTGGCATAATGCAAATGAAAAGACATCAAAGATCACTAGAGGACTAAGGATCAGGTTTCTCTGAGGGAAATAAAAGAAGGAAGACAGCAAAAATGTTCACAGGATACTTCATTTCCTAGACTAGATTGAACAGTGTGAAATTCAGCTAGTCCAAGAATGCACAGTATACCAAAACCAACCAAAAATCATGCTGCTGCTGTCTGATTGAGTTTTACCAATGATCACTTTTAGGGTAAGACAGAGAACTAGTATTTCTAATTTTCTGACTCTCCTTGAAACAGGGTGACAGTGATTTCAGACAAACTTAATATTATTACACCATGTTTTTTTTAAATCACTGTGAAGTCTGAGATACTGAAACAAAAATAAATAGAATGAATGTCATAAATAATAGCTTCAGTCCACCATGACGTATGTCACCTTGGCACACCTTTGTAGAGCAAAACTGTTATGTGAGAAGGCAGACTGTATTTCCCATTGATACTGCTTTGTGTCTTTTGATCTGTTGGCTTTGTATAATAAAAATATTTCTGCTAGCGGTAAGGTAGTTGTTATTCTGACATCAATGACAAGCATACAAGGAAAAATGCAAAGTCAATGAAATCAACATCTTTTTACTGCAGAATTGTTTCATTTCTTTCTTCACAGGTTAAGATACTTCTGCTAAGGTTAGTGGGTAGCAAATAAAGTGAGGTCTTTTTCATTATTTCCAATAAAGTTTGATTAAGTGATTTTTGTGCAAAAGCTAGTAAAACATCATTACTATCTTCTTAGTATAGTATGTTACTTTTAATACAACAAAAATATCAGGAGAAAAAAACAATTCAAGCACTCAAGAAAGTTGTAATTTTTTTTATTCATCCCAACTACATTATTTAAAAGCCACAAAATAGCAATGGCCTGTGTTAAAATAAATTCTCCTTTTACAAACTATTAAATTTTCAATAATATTCTATTTTTCACCATATGGACTACGCAACGTATCTTCAGCACTAAAAAAAAAAAAAAAAGAAAAAAATCTAACTATTATCTGTTTGCCTGCTTGAGGCCTAGAAAATGGCTTGTCCAATTTAAGCAATTTATTTTTTTGTTTTAGAAAATAAATCTCCACCCAAGCTGACAACATGAAAGCCAGGCTTCAGCTGAAAACAAATTTTAAAAGTCTAGTTATCCAAATCCTTAAAATATCCACAGATTCACACCAGCAATAACCTGTTCTCCATTACACACAGCAGTACTACAGAATGCTGCTGTTCTCTACACAGCTTTTGGCTTTAGCCTTAAAAATAGTGATGGTAGGATTACCACTGTAGCACAGGGGTGCAGAGTCAAAACTTGATAGACTGAACTTTTGCCAACAGAAACATTTATCTTGCCACAAAATAAACTCTCTGATGAATCTGTTCACATATTGACAATCTTACTTTTGGCAACTCTAAACAGAAGAAACTGAACTTGTAGAAAACCTTTCATTTCAAGATGCGTGCAGCTCATTTTAGGTGAGTGAGGTAAAACATGAGGAAGACAATGGAAGGAAGACAAAAGAAAACAGGCCAGCAGCTGCTAAGGGCAGTAATGTCATGGTGGCAGTATGTCCCTTCTTCCTCACTCAAAGAATTCCAACATTTTAAATGGCAGTTATTAACATGAATTAACTCTGCACAGATTAGTCAAGTACAACATGAGAAGACTGTAGCTCTAAGCTATTTTTGACCTGTTCAGTTAATTATGATTCTAGGCTATCAGAACTGGATAAGCATGGTACTTCCTGTTGGAAACACCTATTCTTTGATAATTACATTCAGTAAAGCACTACATCACGTGTCAAGGAGCTGAGTTGAAATTCATTAATAAAATCTGAAGGAAACCCTTTCATTAAAGCAGTAGGAAATACTATTTGCATTCAGGGGACAACTACTGAAAGTACCATGCTAACTGCTTAAAGAAAATAACTTCTGAGTATCAACCTGATTCAGTCATTTAGAAATCCAGGTGCTTGAGCACAATGAATTGATCAGTCTCCTGAATGCTGCTCTCAAAATCCTGGAAAACAGCTAAGATAAATAATTAAAGCAGCTGCATCATAGTCTCCAGGAAGTAATTTATAAGCCTGTGCTTTGAGTATGTATATGAAACATACATCTGACTTGTCTCACTCTGCCATAAATTGTAAATACGCCAGATGAATGTACACAAAGTGTACCAAAAAAAAAATAAATAATAAAACAGATCAGGGCATTCTTCACTTGGAGTAACAGTAAAACAAACACTATCTAATAATATATAGCCGTACAAAGTTTTCTATTTGGAATGTTAAGCACTCAGATACAAGAGCAGGTACTGTATCCCTAATCATCACATTCACCTTTCAACTTTCTGGATTTGTAAAATGGGGACATTTCTACTATACATACTGTGGTAATCTCAGATTACTGTCATATATTCCGATTTTGTCTTCATCCACTTTACAGGTAAGTGTTTATCAGGAAAATCTGATCACACTTTAAGATGTACTGGTTAAAAAGAAAATGTGGGATGCCCATCCACCAAAATCTGTTAGACTCCTTATTTCTATTACCCAAGCTGAAGACACCCTAGAAAATATCTAGACAAGTTTTCCCTGTGGATCAGCAAAACCTCAGATGCTGATTCTACACAAAGCCTGAAGCATGCCTGAACTATACAAATTTTGAGAGGTTTAGTGATCCTTCCACGAAATGTGAGTCTCATTATACTGTGACTGAAGATATCTTTCTGGGAATAAAGAGGAGTGAGAATCCTAGAGATTCCCTAGAGAATCTAATATATAATAAATCTGCAACCATTTATGACATTGGTGGTAGTAGGGCATTTCTAGGCAGGCTGTGTATATTACTATGCAATGACAGAGGACTGTATGATACCTGCATTACTGCTTTCCTTTCCATGTATATGAACATTTAAAAAGCTTCTCTGGCAGCAGTCTGTGCTGTTGAATTAGTTGAGCATTCACGCTTGCCATATGTCAGCATACTCAGGCACAAAAACACACAGACATGAACTAAACAGAGATCAAGACCATCTTAGGATGTAAGTACTAAGCTTCCACCACTGGTCTCAACAAAACAGAGTAAAATTTATAGAATATAACCCCCTGAAGGAAGTGGGGAATGAAGACTATGCTTGCTTAGGTGCCAATACCCTGAACCATGAGAAATAATCTCCAACATTAATTTCTTCTGCAAAAATAGTAATCTTTCTCTTTTCTCCCCCTTTTTAAATCATTTTCCCCCCCAACATTAAACCATTCTAGGTATTCTCCTTATTTGCCTTCTTATTGTGTATACAGCTCTCGTTCTCTCTCGTTGCTTAATCAAGACTGTCAAGAAAGACAAAACATCAAGCACACAAAATAGTAAAGGATAAATAAAATAGAAGGTCTATAAGTATATTTTGATGCCTTTATATATGATCTGGGCATTCTAATCCCTCCTTTATTTCTTTAACTACTTAGAAATGGGAAGAGAAGTCAACTCACAGATCATGTATGCACACTTTTCTTGAGCTTAATAGGATACACTTTTTATTCTGACATCCAAGCTCTTAAAAGTTTGACATTGGTATGTTTGAATTTCCATTAGGCTCAGTGACTTACTGGCTGATGCTTTCTTGCAGTATAAACTCTGCTGTGCAACCAGACTATAAACTTTTTGTCTTACTGCTAAGCCTACATTATTTCCTAGAGGCTAGAATATTCTTTTGAGTTGTACACAAGTTGTACACAAGTCGTACACAACTCCAGTGGCACTTGAAGCTATTGTCAGAATAACAGACCCTCACTTTTTCATCCCAGAAATTGCTTTAAAAAAAAGGATGTGCACGCATACACATCGCAAACCCAGACTGCATGCACATGGGTGTACAGACAAATAGATATCACTACCATCTATAGAGAAGACAAGTTCGGAACAGGTATTTCTTACCATGTGCTACCCAGCCATGTTTACACTGATCACAGGTTCTCAGGTTAATCTTCCCTGGCTGAAAACATTCACATGTGCAATTTACCAGTGTACAGCGGATGGCCTGGGAAAAGAAACAGAAAACATACATTAATGTCTTTCTTCCTTCTTGTACAAATTTGTTGTGAGGGCTAGAAGGGTATTAACTGTACAGCAAAACCTAGCCTTCTAACATTCAAAGCATTGTTCATTCTTTTAAGTAGAGACTATTTATCCTTCAGAAGCACACATTAGTGTCCCTGGGCAATGACAACCAAAATGCTTATTCAATAATAACAAACTCTGTTGTCCCATGGAGATGAATACATTCCAAAAGTCTTTAAAAGAATTGTTCTATTTCCTTTAGGAAGAAAAAAAGAAAGTGGTAGGATGAGGATTCTGTAGGTGTTCCATAAATTTCCTGGGTTTGCATCAACGGCTGAAGGAAAACATTACTAGTGATGTCTTACCATAGCAGCATATCAGCTTGATTAAAACCAAAAGTAAAATGAGGAAACAAAAACATACAAAAAGGAAAACTATGGTTCACTTTCTCCTTACCCCATGGTATCTAAAGGTTATTCTCAAGTTTCCTTGTTGGGGTTCATATAAAACATATAACTCTGCTACAGAAAGGAGTCATGGATTTGATGTGTTCCCAAAACAGGGTAAAATGATCAAGGTACAAAAGTAAGACTGGTTTATAAAACATCCTGTAACTTTCCTTTGCATCTATCACTTTCTCCAATATCTAGGCATAGACCTTTACCTCTTATTACTCCCTATTTGCCAAACATATATTTCTCTGTTTTGCAAAAGATATTTCAAAGCAGCAATGCTAAAACTTCAGTCCTATGCAGAGATCTAAAATTTGCTTAAATAATACACCTTATTAATATCTCGTCTCCCTTTTCAGAATTATTTTAAAAATTACACAGGTTTACTTTTACAGAGGCTAGCTACGTCCAGAGAAAAAGTTAATATAAATTGAATGAGACTCTTTTTCATGTGTAACAGACATATGTTTTTAAATAGTATAGAAGATGACCTGTGCACTTCAAACTGCTACTAATAAATTTATGGCATGCATTCAGATGTAATTTGCATGGAGATTTCTGAGACAGAGAGGCTTATTCTGACCATTCACAGATTAACAGTCTACTGTAAATACCAGAGCTGCCAGGAAAAGATATCTCTATAGATTTAGATGCAATCAATGATTATGGCGGG
>VZRW01012122.1:134745-163005 GCA_013398125.1 Aegotheles bennettii
ACACACACACACACTTTCCATACCAAAAGAGAATTACTTTATACTGGCTTAAAGAAAATTACATTCAGTTTTAGCTTGGCCAAACTAATCTTTGGTTGCTGACAATGAAAAAGTTTCAGAGTTATTTTAAATGTTTTATCTCTTTACTTATTTATCTGCATCAGACAGTGATTTAAAGCCATTTGCTGTTCATAGAGCCACTTAAAATCTGTGTTTCTCTAACAAATTTCCGGTACAAGGGTCCTTTCTCTCTTCTACCCTATCTGCTCTTTTACTATCTCTTCCTTGCAAAATTCTAGTGGGAAAAAAAAATATCTTGCTCTATTATGCCTGACACACCAGGGCCTCAGTCCCAATGTCACCTGTCCAATTACTCATTAGTTATAAAACACTGTTGTATATGTGTGATTAAAAGAATTAGTAATACGAAATATAAGAGTACCAAAGAAGTGCTGACTGTGCAAGAATAACATATGTGTTTGTGGGTTGTGAGAAAAAAATTCTTCTGAAAGGTCCTGTTTCATGTTCAATAGTTTATTGACTCAGTAATATATCAGGTCTCCACTGGTCAGTAATGGTGTTCTTTCTCTAATATGTTCATTAAATAATGAACTCAGTCGCACTGCAAGAAGAAGCACTTACAAAATGGTTTTCTTATTTTACCATAAAAGATTTTCTAATATTCACCACCTTTTTAAAATCTCTGCACCAATGTGACACACATTTGTTGTGTTTGATGTTGTCTTGTTCATGTGCCACTTACAGTATGTATAACAGGAGTTATATAGTGTATGTACACATACTAGATGAAACTGTGTCATTTGGTAGAGTTGCTTTATTAAGGCTCATCAGCATTTCCATTACAACCCTATCTATTTTTGGCCTAAAGGTTAACAGGTTGCCTGTAAAAATTGGATTCAGCTTGAACCTGAAATACAATGTTTCAGCCTAAGAGTGAGTTTTATTACACACAATCAAAAATGACCCATTTAGCCATCATAAATTTTGAGATGGGGAAAAAAGTTTAAAGGTTTTGTGTTTCTTTTCCTCTTCTCTGAGTTAAAGAGAGTCATGATGTTGTAAGGATATTAAGGATATTGAAGGATATTAACTAATTAGTAAGATTTCTATCTTTTATACATATCCCAAAAAGAAATCCATGCAAAGTTTTCAGAATCGTGAACATGTCTGTTTGTTCCTCAAATAACTAAATCTGAAAAGTCTTCAGAAAGAGCTACGCATTTTTATAAAGTAATATGGATTGGCATGAGAAACTCCAAAGTAGTTTGAGCAAAACCAAAAAGCCTGGCCTTATGTGGCTTTTTCTGCAAAGGGTTTGTTGATGCCAGGTTGTAATCTCATTTCAGTAGTTTCCCATCCCATCACTAATAATCCCACTCATGCTTCTGAGTGATGAGGACAACCCCTCAAGCTGCAACATGCTCATTTGGGACTGGAAAAACCCATATTCTAGTTCACGTTCTGGCATGATCTTGGTGAATTACTTTGTTAGGCTGATGCCTATATTCCCTAAACAACAGCCAGGCACAATGACAGTAAAGTGTTGTTGCCAAGGTAAAGGTAACAAATTGTGAAGCACTCTACAGTGACGGAAGCTATTGAAAATCTCAAGTAGTATTCAGTCTTTATTTCAAAGATTCATTCTTCACTTTACTCAGTTAATCCAGAATCATTGAAACTACCTCAGATCACTACATTATTCAACATGAAACCAGTGCAACCTGGCAGAGCGAAGATTCAAGGTGCCAGGAATAGATGTGTTCCTACACACACAGATAGAACACAAAAATTCATTAATACAAAAGAAAGCATTGTCTTTAAAGACCTTCACAATGCAACCAACACATGTACTGAATCTTGCAAGGTTATGCATCTGAATTATTAATAGTATCTTTCTTCTGGTTTTCAATAGCATTTAGATTAGGCATATAAACCACTGGTAGTTTGTGCAGCAGGCTTGGGAATGACCCAGAATGACAGTGGGAGATGAATGTGCTGTAGATTCACAAAAGAATCAAAAGCCTGAACATAGCCTCTTGATTCCCCAGTGGCAGGATTTTAAGGTACAGATTTTAAGGTACAGATAGGATAAAAGTCCACTAGCTGTTGGTAGTGCTTGTAGATAGCAGTGTGGATTGGTGAAGATCATGGGTAAGTTTGCTGCTTCTAAATACTGTAGACACTGTTCAAACCTGTCAAAAAGTAGGTATAAAAATCCAAGGATGTAGCAATGCTAAACATTTGCCAGAAAATGCTTCTGAAGGAGTACTGTTCAGGCATTCCAGAAGTCATGCACTGTAATTCTGCCTTTGCAACATATACCTAAAAAGTTTACATAATGGGACTCTGTGTACTATATTATTTTGTAGGGGAAGAAACAGAAATTTTTTCTGACTAAGGTTTTCCTCAGAAACTCCTCTAAGAAAGACAGAAAGAAAACAGAAGGAAAGGAAAAGAAACCAGTGACCTTACACAGCAAGAGGAACAGTAAAATCAGCAAATACAGGCTCCCTCTGTACCAGCTGATAGGCAACCATGTGTTCAGATGACAGCTTTCAGGTTAAGGCCCTTAAGTAAGCACCAAACACAGTTTTCTACAGCTTCTTGAGAAGTGCCATTATGTTCTACCATGTCATTAGTCTGTAGACAACAGTTCTCAGACATTTTTATACATCCCTTTCACTGAGTTCCTAACATAATGCTTCTTGCATTTCTACCACAATTATAGTAGCCATTGAGGACCTGTGGAGAAAATGGACTGGATTTCAGCAGAATCATTTTAAACAGCTTACACAATTCATTCTTTACATCCTGAAGCAATGCTATTAAGGTTTAAAAAGAAAACACACATATACAAGAACAAATTGATGGTTTTATAACCAAAATTGAAACATTCAGAAATATCTCACTGCTCTCTTTGAGATCTTTTTCCTGTAGAGTGTAATCCAGAAGGAAGGGAACTTTGCCTGGTATTATAGCATGTGGTTTAGTATACCTGTGCATAAGTTTGTATGGCTAGCATTAAAAGATGTTAGACCTGTCTACTGTGGGTTTTCCTGTGACCAAGGATATTAATTTAACCTAGTTTGGGTGATTTAATTATATCTAACAAGAAAATATTATTCACATATTAATAGGAACAGCCTATAGCAGTAATGGAAAATCAATCTGTCTGGTTGTTTTGCAGAGCTTCCAAGAGATAAGAAACAATAACCTATCATGAAAGGGATCACAGTATGGGAGAAGGAAGAGAACATGTAAAGAAGAGATTTGATTCCTTCTCTAGAGGAGACAGGTAAGTTTTGCAACTCCCTTTATCCTAAGTTTTAACAGTGAATCTAACAAAAATTCGTAATGTAACTTGTGACAAGGCTTCAAAAGTCCTGTGAGGCTAAATAGCGTCTTACTGAAGTCTCAGTTACAGCCTTCTATACAGCAGGCAGTGTGAACAAAGCCTTGCTTTTAATGTCTTTGCCTCACCTTTCTCACATACAAAAAAGGCATTTAAGAAATGTCTTCTATCAAGCCATCTATGATATAAGGGACCACTGTGCATCTGAATACATAACCGAGCCAAATATATTCACTGTCTTTGCACAGAAGTTCCATCTACCTGTCTAAAGCATCTACCATACATTTATCCTACAGAGCTCACACAACCTAAATCCACTTTTATCAATCACAGCAGCATGAGGCTTGAGTATGATCTGGCCCAGTGTTTGTGGAATCTTTTTAGTGAGATTTCAAACCAGCAAACTGATGCATAAGTGCAGTTCTTTAAAGCTGCATTAAAAATCAGTGAGACTGCATGAGTATGCACTCTGAACAAATGTATTAGTAAAGATGCCAGGGTCTTTAAACACACACATATACATATATGTATACCTAAAATTTAGATTTTGCATAATGTGGTAATTCACAAGTTCCATGTGTTTTAGTAGTAAGGGCAAGAACTTTTCATATTTAATTGACAGAATAAATGATCCTGTTTATGATTTTAAAAACAGTAAAAAAGTCTGGTGGTGTACGTCAATAGATTAAATATTTTGGTGAAATGATGGCAAGTACTGGAAAAGTAAAAGTGAAAAGCACTTTTTGCAGTTTATCTCTCAGCTTTAAGAAAAACCCAAACCTAACATGTTAAATACAATCTTTTATCTCAAACAGTTTTAATTCTGTATTACAAATAATACCTAATTTTGAACTACTATTTTACTGAAAGTAAATAACACTGTTATTGGGAGAATAATTTAAAGCCATACAGTAGCCGATCTCTAAGACATGATGGCATATCAAAATAATCAAAGTTAACGGGCAAGAAGTTGATAAGAAACACAGAGATCCACCCTCCTGTTGCTGTATGTTGACAAAAAAAGATATGAAGCAGCAGACAACAGGTAAGTCCTGCAAGTATTCCAGCATTTTTTAACAGGAAGTTTTCTCTGCCATTTTTCTTACTCTTTCTTGGTTATTAAGTGAAGAAGAAAAAATCTGTCTATATAAACCCACACTATTGCTCAGCACAGTATTGTACCATACTACAAATTTTGGTTAGGTTCTTTTTCTTTCTTTTTTCAGAGTGCATATTATATGCTCTATAAACAGCTCTTAGAAAATCTGTCACTTCTCTACTACTTCAGGAATCCAAATAATGCATGAAGCATTACTATTTCTTCTGTTACAAAAAAAAATTTAACAGATTTTTTAAAATTATACAGCTTTAGGTTGGTTTGCCATTGATAAAGCAATCACTTTAAACATGGGAATCACCTAGAGAAAATAACCTTAATTGATAGATGACCATTTTTAACTTCAATACCTATAGCCTAATAATGTCTTTCCCCACAAAAAAAAACAAACAAAAAAACAAACAACCAAATAGTAAAGGGGAATGTACTTTGCGTTTGAATGTTTTTAAAAATTCCTTCAATGCAATGAGGTTTCTGATTCCTCTCCCATTCAGAAATACGCAAACATCTTCAGAGCTGTTCACTGCATTGCAGTATTAGCAACATCACATAACACTATTGTTTCTTGTATGTATTTTCAGTAATACAATTTGAAAGGTACTAATGTTGTTATATTTCTCCGTGGCATTCAAGAAAATAGTTAGTAATACAATATAAAGGGAAGGATGATAACAAAAGAGAAAACTGTTAATAGGATAAAACAGCTTTTCCTGGAATAAGAACAATTTAGCCTTTAAGCATTTTAGAAAACCATTTTCAACTCTTCTTGAGAAAGAGCTGCTAAATGAATGGGGAATGAGTAAAGAAGGAAAAATAATAAAATGTCATTTGTAGCATTGTGTTTAGGTTAGGAGTCACTCTTCAGCTCTACCTTGGATACTCCCACAAGTGGAAACCTGTGTCAAGGAATGAATGCTGGTAGACTTTTCTAGACAAAACAAACATAATGCAGAATAGCTTTGTTACTTCCAAGGAACTTTCTGTAGGCCATGTACATCCTGATTCTACACTCTCAACTCACAGTGCTGCCAACAGGATATTCTACAAAGACTACAGGTACAATATCACCCTGTGTTTCTGTAGCGTGTAAAACTAGCCTGAGGTTCTTAGGCATCAAAGGCAAAGTTGTTTGCACTGAAAAAATTAAGACTGACAAGTGCTTCTTTGCTTAAAATTTGAAGAAAAACACATGGTTGATTTAAGAATGAGATTCCCTGTGCCTGAGAGCATGTTAACAGATGCAGACATTTGTTCTTATAGATGAAAACCAGATTCATGTTAGGAAATCAACACTGTCAGAGTTATTGGAGTTCAGCCACGCGCTGTGACAAGGCAACGGCCAAGGCCAAACAACGTGGATGGATGCACCTGCAAAAAACCTCACATACCCTTCTCTACCCATGACTCTTCGATAGATTAACATTGCTAGCTCCATCCAGCTCCTCACCTCAAGTAAGAACAACTACAGTTTCCTTTAGAGAGCACAGGAGGAAAGTTAGGAAAGTTGCTGCCACTGGTTTTACTGCTCTGTTCACTCTGGACCAACCATTTAGTTCTCTCTGGTGAGACCCTGACTGGAGTACTGCGTCCAACTTTGGAGTCCTCGGCACAAGAAAGACATGGATCCTTAGAGAAGCTCCAGAGGAGGGCCACAAAAAGGATCAAAGAGATGGAGCCCCTCTCCTATGAAGAAAAGCTGAGAGAGTTGCGATTGTTCAGTCTGGAGAGGAAAAGGCTCCAGGGAGACCTGGATTGTGTTGTGGCCTTTCAGTACTTAAAGTGGACTTATAAAAAAGACAGGAACAGACTTCTTAGTGGGACCTGTTGTGATAGGACAGGGATAATGATTTTAAACTAAACGAGGGTAGATTTAGACTAGATAAAAGGAAGAGATTTTTTACAATGAGGATGCTGAAACACTGGAACAGGTTGCCCAGAGAGGTGGTAGACGCCTTATCCCTAGAAACATTCAAGACCAGGTTAAATGAGGTTCTCAGCAACCTCATCTCATTCAAGATGTCCCTGTTTACTGCAGGGGGGCTGGACTAGATGACCTTTAAAGGTCCCTTCCAACACAAACTGTTCTATGATTCTATGATTCTCTGTTTCTAAACTGAATAACTGAATCATTTACTATTTCTACACCATCCCTGCACACAACATTATTGCTTTTATATGAAAAAAGAAAACCATTTCCCAAACTGAAAAGCTTTATTTAGCCATTGCTAGTGAAAGTTAACCATTTTTCTTTCTATAAACCTTACTGACACATCTGCATGGGGAAAAAAATATCTGCTAGCAACTATGTAAGATAAAGTATAGAGATTCCCATACTTTGGTATCGGCCTTGCTATTCACAACAGACTTCCATTTCCTTACAGCAAGTGTTTTCAGAAGAAAGTATGCAAACCAATAGTATTTGAAACTTGTGATGTAAAAATTAAAGCTAAATAAAGCATGCCCTAAAAGGAAATTTTTCCTGCAGTATCTTAAAAAAAGACAGAGCTTCTTTTTGTAGCATGCATGTGGAAGGAAACAATCAACACATTTTTGCAACATTAGATGGAATATTGGTTCAGTGAGAAGATTGTATTAATAGATAATAGAAGAATAAAAAAGAGTTATTTAAATATATTAAATCAAATATCAAATCTATTAAATCAAATATCTAGTCTTCATGCATTGTTTCTCTGCAAATTAATCAGAAGATGATGAGAACATTTAAAGTCCTAAAGGTCATCAGATAAATAACTCATGTTCTCAAGACTAGTTTTGTTTGATCTCAAAGAGTTCCAGTCTGTCCAGTAAAAAAATGCAAGTGAAAGTGAACCTTATAAGAAAAACGTAAATGTCCACAGAAAATTATGTTGGCAAAATCAGTAGTTGGATTTTTTTATTTTCCACCTTTTCATTTTGCAAGTCAAAAGAGCAAGCAAAATCTTACTCAAACAAAGTAAAATGCAGCATGACTCCTGGAATAGCTGTTCCTTTCTGTCCATTTATTCAGGAATTCTCCTTTAAAATATCACAAACACATTGTTTGTTGTCCAATCTGCTCTTCAGGAAGACTTCACTTTTCAGGTTTCTTTTACTTTCTCAGATGTTACTGTGCTTTGGATTCTAAATAATGGGCTTTCAATTTGGCCAAAAAAAATACATGGAATTAGACTGCACTGTACTGCATTTTTGCCAGTTAAGATAAATATGAGTTCTACAGAAGTTACTTGAAAAATGAAAGATTTTATTGTTTTGAAAATAAATGCAATAGTTTAAAATTTATTTGAAAAGTCTGAGTATTTTCTAAAAAGAAAATAATCTTTTCTATCTCATCAAGATCAACACTCTTTACCATGTTTTTAAGTTATAACTTAAAGCAATACTTTTTATTTAAATTAATCCTGCCCTGTTCCTCCAGTGGTCAAGTCTGTCAGCCACAAAACTGACACTGTAAGCAAGTAAGAACAAGCAAACCACACTTTTTTTTTCTTTCCCCCAGAATGTTGGATTAACAGGTGAAAATTTTTCTCTCCAGTAGATAATGCTGTTCACTAAACATGTATTTCTTTTATATATGTATCTTTTAAATTTTTCTTCTTCAACACTTCCTGAAAACAAAGTCATGGAAGTTTGGCACAAAGGTTTGCTAACCTATATGCTATCCCTTCAGCTTATGCATGAGAGTGAAGAATTCCATTAAGTGTGAAATAGATAAAATGTTTTTCCTTGGCCAGAATGGAGCATGATTATATATATAACCACTTCTTAAGAGAGAGAGAAAGAGAGAAAATGGGGGGAAAAAAGTAAAAGAAAAAAAAAAAGTTATTGGTTTTCTCAGAAGGATTTTCTTTTATACATAGCTTTATCCTATAATTTTGTCCCTGTTGGGCACACTGCCTAAATTTAAACACAAACAGTGAAGCAATGAGGAAACATTACCACATTTACTGTGAACAAAAACTCCCAGTTGTACAGTGAAATTTTAATACATTTCAAGTTATCTCTTTTACTAATGGGGAGAGTACAAACCCTGCAGGAATTCGCTCTGCAAACTGGTAATTACAGTAGACTCACTTTTTTATAATGCATATGTATAGTCAGACACAAGAACCATAGCTGCCCTTTTGATGTAGGTTACAATAGGAATGTTTAAAAAAAATTATGAAAATCTGCAGCAATTCTAAAGGAATGCATTATTTCATGGGAAGTTGTCCTTTAGCTATACTCAAGAACGCAAATATACATAATACAATATAATATACATATATTTATTTGCTTTTATACACTGAAGCACAAGCTTTATCAGCCTGTTCTTTTTATTCAAGTATTTTTTTCCCCCAGTGTACAGAATAAATCTGCCCCTACTGGTGCAAAGTGGAGTTTCCATCCTACAATATCATATGAGCTCAAAAAATGATTTTTGTTCTCCCAGACCTCTTACTCTGCACAACCTTAAAATTTGAATAGTTTCAATCTTCAAATTTATGTATCATTACAACATATATTTAAAAACACTATTTCAATTGCATAGTTTTACATACAATGTCCAACTCAGCTAAAACAGGTCATGCCACGTCTGGCAGAACATGTTTGGAGCATATACAAAGACAGAGGTGTGAAATCAAAGATCTACTGCCACTGTTGTACATTGGGACAATATTTATCTTCAGTATAATATACAAGACAGTATAAATAACAAGACAGAGCTATATGTTAACTAAAAAAAGATAAAAAATTAGAAGATACCTAAGGGTCTGCAAAAAATTACGTATTTCCAGGTCTTTCATGGTCTACACTGTTTTTTTTTAATGCCTATCAACCACTTGATTCTGCAAATACTCACATCTTCACTGTTTACAAATACCCATTTTCTGCCTCTGAAGGTAGGAAAAAATTCTTCTCATACAATTCAATAAATGATTAAATCCTTGCATCGTTTAAGTATAATACACAAAAAATCATATCCAGGTTCCTGTAGACAGTCACATCTTCAAAATTTCCAGAAGACCAAGCCATACAATTAGAAATTAATTTTAAAACTGATTTGTCAATACTATTTACCTCCCTAGCACCTCTTTGAGCTAAATGCCTTATATTTACCAGTTTACAACACCTAGCTTTGTAGAGCTAAAACCAGCCTATGTTAAGTAGTTCCTGTGTGTTATGTTGGTTGGACAGTAATGTGAAACATTTGCAAGTTTCTCTTACTATGGAATAGCATGTTCACAGCTCAAAACAGTCATAGCTGAAGTCACTAGACCCTCAGGCTTAATTCTCCAAGAAAAGAAAGCTGATATTATGAGGAAACAGAGTAAGTCAGTGTCAATGATTACTCGCAGTCACCAATGGGGAATCAGTGAAAACTTAACAGTGCTGGGGAAGGTCTTGCTTGTAAGACTTTGAAACATGCTTTCCATGGAGACATTATTAGAACCCTTGAAATTTTACGTGAGTTTAAAATTTTCATTTCTCCCATTGCTGGGCACTGGCTTTCTCACAGATGTAACACTCTTCTCCAGAGATACCAGAGATATCTGGTATCTATCTCTAGAGATGTTTTAGCAATTAAGTTATTCTTTCATTAAAAAGTGACTTGTTAATGACTGTGAAATCACTTCTTCACTTTTTTGTTTATAAAAGAAATCTGGTCTTGACCAGATTTGAAGAGACTTATTCAGAATCAGGGGGTTTGGTACAATGTGAGCACCAGACTTAGGAAGGGTGCTACACTAGGGTTGCTAACAAAAGGCACTGAACGTCATGTGTGTATATATGGTAAGTATTTTACTCATTCCTAGGAGAAAGTGATATTTATAAAATGCTAAAAGGGAGTGAAACATATGGGTGCCAGCAAGTCTACAAGTGTAAACATTCCTCACAGTAACAAAATTCATTTGCACAGAATAGAAGATAAATGCTGTATCACTTATGGCTCTGGCTGATGCAATATTTAGGATGTGCTTACTCAGCAAGTCTCTGTTCAAAGCATATGGGAGGTAACACAAACTCATCCTCTGAAATTACCTTCACCACTGTGCATCATAATTAAGGTAACAACCTTGTCACAGCGGTTTCTGTCTGTCTCAGTGTGGGCAGAGGAGATATGCAAAGCTGAGCCTGGATTTCCAAATGCATATGCTGTGCTAAAACTTCACTGAAATTCTAGATTTCAGAATCAGTGTGGGAATAAACAAGAGAAAATATACCCAGACTTAGACTCTTTTGGGGTAGAAGGCATCAGACTTGGTCACATTTCTAAATGGGAGAAGCAGTATCTTTGCAATGAACATGCAGCAATGCGGCTGCTTTCCCCTTCCTGAGGAACAACTTTCATTTAATTCCCAAGGATTCATAGAAAAAGAAACTCCAATCAACTTAAGAAAGAAACTGCTCCCTTTTATGTATCGTCACATGCAAAAGTGAACAATGTCAAATTTTAACAATTTTTATAAAAAATGTAAAAGAAAACTAATCAGAGCCCAGGTGGCTGTAGTTTCAGGAGACAGTCCATAGTGTGATCTGAAGCAACCTAATGTAAATTGCTGACAGTGAAGCTAGAATAGATTTTATGTTGGCTGTACACCTCCATGCTGAACACATATGTTATTTTTATAAACAATTAATGTTAACACAAACCCTAGAATTAAAGAAATACACCCTGTTTGAGATACTGACTTTTAAAACTCTTCTTTGAGGGAGAATGGATAATGCTAAAATAAGAGATGAAGAAGTGCTTCAAGACCTCTACAGTCCAGCTGAATACTGTGCTTGCTGAACACGAGCAATAATGTCTATCTCAGATGCTGCGCCAGAATGACCCTGAGCACCTGCTCTTCAGTGAGCAGCTTCAGCAAGGGAAGAAGGCAGAGGGGGGACAGTGTCGGAGGGAGAACAAAACCAGTTTCTTTCTTTGCTGTTTATTTGTTTAAACAATGGCTGTCTGAAAATCCTGTATCTGTTCATATAAGAATATAAGAAGTAATAAGCAAGGAGAAAATAATTTTTAAGCACAATATAGGGGAGAAGACCAACAAAGTATAGGAAGCTTACTGCACAGTAGTGTTGTTTTTTACACGTCATCAATCCTATAAATATCATTGCCTCCTGTGATATACCTGTATATTTATCGCTGTGTTAGGTAACAAATGTATCGTTTCTAGAGGTTTACACAATGTGCATTCATTTGTACAATGTCCTGAAACCAATATTTCCATTTAATCAAATTATTTTGTTTATACATTTCTTGTAAACTGTAGCCAGCCTGCTGCTACAGTTTCTGTCATGGTAACTTGCTCCTGAACAGCAAATTTAAAGCAGGTAGTCAGGAGATGCTGTACTTCTTGCTTCTGACCCTACTGTCTTGTATAGTTCAGCATAACTGTATCTGAACTGGGCCAAATGACTACCAAATAGGTTTTGAAAGATCAATATGCCCTCTTCTGGTTTTGCATTTAAGGGGCAGGGGGGGAAGACAACAGGTGACTCATTAGGAAAGTATGTTCATATAGACAAACAGGAACTCTCCTCATTAAATACAGAATCAGTTTTTCTCCTAATCTCTTATCTTATAATCATTTGTCTTAATCTACATGTATTTATTAAAAATTTTTTTAGACAATGAGAACTCAGACGTTAGGCTGCAGCCAAGGGAAAACCAGCAGTTTAATAACATGATATGTTTGGGGTTTTTTTTCGATTTTCCATTGCTCTTGGTTTTACTCAGTGACAGGAGTGGTCATTGGTCTGACTTTGATACTATCCACTTCCCTCACACTACTAGGTGAATTTATACCTTGAAATGCATGCTAAAATTTTACCTCTGGACCCTGAAGTCTTTTATATCCACAGATCTAAGACAGATTAGGCGATGGTAGTTATGGCTTTGCTGTAACAACCTGTTCATATATCTCAGAGCTGGAATAAGGAAAGTCATACTACCAGCATACTCAAATTTTCAGAATTCTGCAGAAAGTACAAGAAAAGCACACCAACTAATGAGGAACAATTTCTCTTCTTTACACACATATTCAGCAGAGGACAACAATAACTATACAGGTGTCCCATGAACAATCAGGCCACCCCATCCAGAAGAATGTATTCTAATACGCTGCAATAAAACAACAACAACTTTGCCACTTGGCAGCATGCACATTGTATTTGAACCCATTTATTTTCTACATTATTTTGATATCAGGAATAAACACAGTGCTCATTTGTACCTTGTACTTATCAGATTCTGATTGTCCATTTTGATTTGCCAGTGTTCAGCAACTTTAAAAAATCAAGCAGCACACATCCTCACAGACAAATAAGGCAACTGAATGCATTTAGTGTATTCCCAGCTTCTTTTATAAGGTCTCTCCCAACTTCACCAAGAGGAATACAATATTCACTGCATGTTAAAAATTTCCTTAATTTTGCCTTCTGCCAAACTGGTGTTAGATCACACTAAGTCTAGCATCAGCTACAGCAATCCTGCTGCTACTCAGTACATAAAGTGCTAAGCATGGGATCTGCAAACAGGAATGCTCTCATTCCCTATGCAAAGACCAGTCTGCCGGCTCAAATCCAGCATGTATACTTCTGTGCACACGCTGTGCTCATGCTAAGCCCTGTATTTATTCCTGTCATAGCAGCTAGCAGTTTATTACAGGACAAAACTTAATTTGGTCACCACTTAATATTTAAATGCTTTGCAGCTAATACACACACTGTGCACATTTGTGGCAAAAGCAGACCAGGCTGGAAGAAAGTGAAATGGCTTGGTGTGTGCAAAGCACTGGCCCAGAGCCTCTTCTCATTGCAATCAACAGGAATGTTGTCCTGTTTCGCTGATAGCAAAATGAGCCTGTCATTTAACAGCTTTATGAAAAAGAGACTAACATAGTAACCTGAAAATCTGTCAGTAACAATCTCACTTTCCTCAAGTTATAAAATTGAGAGGATTATTATATTGGCTTGCAGTTTCTAAGCCATATTTGCTTTCTAGCATACTTCAAATATATCAGCCCAAGAAGGGTGAAATGCAAAGCTATCAGCCCAACTATCTAATGGATGGGATCAAATTCGCTCTCAGTTTACATTTTTATACTTGTATGGCAGCAGGACTGCACAGGGACACTTAAACCTGTGGTAACCATAGCAAGGATCAATGGTACTCCTTATTCACAGATATTGCTATAACTGCTTCTCAATGTCCTTCCTCCCTGACAAATTTAGCAGCAGCTCTGATGAGAGCTCCCAGAGAGGCTTTTGCTGCCACCCTCATTGTGGCAAACACCATACCCTGAAGCCCCCACTTTCATCCACCTCCACATACGTTCATGTCATCAGCAGCTGCACAGTAAACACCTGCCTGTGTGCAGGAAGAGTTAAATCAGCACACTTGCCCTTGCAACTTTTTTCTCCTGTGGGACAAAAGCACAGGCCAGATAGAACAGGTTCCTCTGTCTAGACCCCAGGGTCTACGTGATGGACGACACCAGCATAAAACAAGCATACACATACAGAGAGGACTAAATTCAGCTCCAAGAAACTCATGTGTCACCTCATTACAGCCAGCAGATTTCCATGATGAGAAGTTCAAGTCACAATGAGACAAATGGGAGACTTTTCTTTCATTTTTGTGAGAGTTCCACCAGGCCACAATTAAAAGCAACATTTAGCCTAGCACAAATTAGTGATTGGTAAAACCAAGATGCAACCACAAGCACAGACCTTTTCTCCACTTTGCTTACCACCTAATCCTTTTTGGTGTGAAAACTGGTCTGGAAATTGCATAAAAGCCGCCCTTCTGGTAAGATTTCCAAAGTTTTTGGGTAACAACTCTGCCAGACACACCACAAAAACAGACTCTGTTACAGTATGTTGATAAGTCTGCTTCCACTCCTAGGAAAAGCCAGATGGTGCAGAGGTGTGTGACAGTAATTTCTAAAACCAAAAAAATTTTAAACCCCAGAATAGCTGTGGTTAGTTCGAGTTTAAGGATCAAATTCAGGTCAGTTCCACTTTATCCAGACTGATTCACTTTTCCCTATTATTATTTGATTGCTGACAATGTGCTTGCTGCTGTGAAATTATCAAAAAGAAGTGGAATTTAACTTCCAAAGTTGAAACGCAGACACAGAGGAACAAGATGCGCTAAGCAGCTACAAAGGGAGTCAAACTCAAGGAATTACTTTTTCTTACCTTTCTAAAAAGATAATAAAAATTTTCATCAGGAAGCAAAGACATTCAAGCTCTCACAAAATAGAAACTGGACATTCTTTATCAATTAATCTAAATTCAATTGAAGAGTCTGAACTGCACGTTGGCTTTTGGTATTTCAAAAGCAGTATTTACATGAAGAAAGTATCATGCCAAAAACCAGGAAGTGATGCACCATTAATATTCATTACATGCCAACACTCAAAAAAAAAGAGGAAGAAAATGTAAGCTGCCAAGTTTATCTTGGCAAAGTTCTACAACATGATTTGAATTCAAAGAAAAATTTAGAAAAATATCTTTAAATAAATGTAAATCCCTTTCAAATTGAAAAAAAACAACACATAAAACAGAAAGAAAAACACTTCTGAATGTCAGCCTTTTTTCAATGCAGTGATTAGTGAGTACATTGTCACAATGGCCCCACCGTACTTTTCCCCATCTTTGTAACAAAGAGCTTGATTTGTTCAATTAATGATACCGAGTATCTTTTTCCCCTCACACTCATTTTTTAAATATAGATATAGATATATATGTATCAGCATCATTTTTAAATGTGTGAGAAAGTCAAGTACAGAGAATAATTCCAGTTTTCTTAAGCAGAGATCAAACTACACAAGAAGTGGCCTTCAGCATGGTGTTAGCCTGCTTCTTGGAAATAAAAACACCGATTCATTGACTGGCCTGGCCAGTCGCAGGAAGGGGGCCAGTGATGTCTGTATTGCACAGTGGAATGAATGTCATGCAGAAATTCCTAAAAATCTTCTGCACAGCTTTGAAAAACAAATGAACCCAAGCAGCGCTCTGTGCACATTTGGCCACATTGCTTCTAGAACTTGAGGAAGTCTGTATAAAAGCAGGCCAGGTATCTCCCAGCAGCACAGGACCAAGTGGGTGTCTTGTACTGTGAGATGCCCCAGTGACACACGGCACAAAAAATTCAGTCTGGGAGGGAGGACAAGGTTCTATCCTCTACACAGAAACCAGAAGCCTCTGTTTATTCTTGTTTAAAATTTCACCTACTGATTGCAGCGGCTAGAAAAACAAAGGTATTTCTGAAGCCAAACCTGAAGACAAGGAACAAGCCCTCACATGACTGTATAAAGATGTATTCTAGTACTGTTTCACTGACTTCCTGAGTGACTTAATGCATCTTCTCCTGAGTTCCTGTACCTTTTAACCTCAATTAACAGCTCAGGAAGAGAGCCTGACAATTAACTCTATAAAGCAGAAATTCTTGAATTAGGAGAAGGCAGAAGATCAGCCATGTACATGGGGGAGAGAAGTTGAAAAAGCTACATCTAGACTGTTGCTGTCTGTGATCTTCCACTCTTTTCCCACTTCCCCTGTCTCAAACAAATTCTGCTCTGTTCTGATGTTGTGAAAAAGCCTAAGATTTACCTTGTGCCAGCATGTAGGGGAACATGGTGAGGGGGACCATGAGCTACAGTGCAAAGGCATCCTCTCTGGCTATAAGAAGAGTGTCTCCTCTTCCTCAAATGCCTCTGTATCCAGCCAGTGAACCACACACCTCATGGCAGCCTGCCCTGAGCTGTTCCCACCCTTCACAGCGGAGCAGGCCAGACTGGACACGGCTAGGTGGCCCTGTGGCTGGTGACATGAAGCAGATTGTGTGGTGGGAACATCTTTGAGCAGGGAGCAGAACTAGATGAGGTAGCAGAGAGTGCAGATGCTTCCCTGGAGGCAGCTTTGGAGAGAAGGAAGATCTCACCAGACAGGGAGGGCCAGCAGAGGTCTTCCTTGAAATCTGTTTCCTCGTATTTAGGAGAAGTGACTGTGCTGGGATTTGGGCTAGCTAAAAAAAGAAATCAGGTGTGGTGGCAGGCACAAGTAAGAACTGCTAGACTCGGAAAGAAGGGCAACTGAGGATCAGCACTGAGGAACTTGAGAAACATTGTAGCATTGGAGGGTGTGCATGACAGAGGTGGGTAAGCAAGCAAGTTCAGAACCTTTTTTGCCTACATAGCAGAAAGGAGGTCTCATCTGTATAACCACTGCTTTGAAACCTTTGGAGGCCATTTTTGGCTGGAATCCATACATTCATATGGATGCACCACTTTTCAAAATTATCATTCAAGCCTGTTGGCATAGCAGTTTAAAATACATCTTTCAATTGTAAGCATATATGGTAATATTATTCACCTCATTTAAAAAATTATTCCCTTTTCTGAAACAATGGCCCCATTCAATAAAGACTACAAAGATGAAAAGCAGATGCTTCCTAGGAGACTGGCAAAACTGATCGCTCAGAAGGCACTCACCTAATTACCGAGTAGGACAATATCTAATAGTTATTAGATAGTAATACTATTAAAAGCTATTAAAAGAAACATATAACTCCAATAGCTCTGTAATTTCTCCATTAGTGTCAGCATCCAAATTCAACACTGTTGAAGGGAATCCCATCAGATGAGAACAAGAGTCTTTCTACATAATTCTCCCAAAATAAAATTGCTACTCCTTTGATTTTTTTTATGCTTTCAAGGAGTTTTGGTCAGACAGTTTTTTAAGTCAAAGGAGACTTTGGGTCTATGCCAGGTTGTTCCTTCCTCCTAAATCTTAAATACTTGACATACTTTGGGAAATCACTGCTTATGAGAAAGTGATGACTTTTCAAGTGTTTAGTCAGTACAAGGAGAAGTTGCAAAGCTATCCCAGTACCTTGTAAAACTTCTAGGGAGTAAAGACATGTGGAGAGAAGCAGAACACCTGACAGGTAGCAGTAAAGGAAGGAAAGGATAAAGGAAAGCACTGGGACAGATGCAGAGAAAGAACTGGAGAGGGAACGGACAAAGGCAGAAGGGAGGAAAGAGAGAGAGAAATAAAACAAAAGAATTAGGGACAAAGATGACAACAACAAAAACTGAAAAATATGTTAGAGGAATTTAAAATCTGTCAAGGGGTAAGTACTATATTTTTGAGAGTAGTGGGCATAATAGCAACTGATTGGTTTGCTACAACCCTGCAAAGCTCACATGTGAAAACATGCCATTGCACATCATGTGCATCCATTCTGTTCAAATGTAGACAGATATTCATCACCAAAAGAGGAAGTATGAAATTCACTTTAATGGCTTTTAGAGTAAATACCCACAATACCCACATACCTTTCAAATGGCTTTTACAAGTGTCTTCAATGTACATGTGTTACCTGGATGGTTAGTGATTATAGTAAAACATTAGTAGTTCCACTCAAATCAGACTAATTTGTAAAGCACTTGAAATGTTCTTTAGGTTCATCTGTGCTGTTCTAAATTAGAAGAGTTTAACTACTCAGAATTTATTCTTATAGCTCATGGACAACTTTTAAAAAAGACCTGAAAGTGCAAAAATATACCTATAATTTAAGAAAAAAGTTTGAGATAGGTCAGAAGTGTGTTGCTTTTATTCTTCATCTTAACTTCATCAAGCAGTACTCCTTTCAACTACTAAAAGTCTCCTGATTTTTGAAGGAACAGAAAGTATGAATGTAAAAACTGGAACTATGTGACAGCAACTCTCTGAGGAATCACTTTTCACAGAACAGTAAGTTCTCAACAAGTGAAGAACCAGCATTAGCAACTCTCCTCAAAACTCCACATTCATGAAACCTGTCAGCATGGGGAGCATATTGGGCAAATATACTCCATAACCCACTAGAGTCAGTCAGAAGACCTCTCAGCTCTAATATCCAGATGGAAGAAAGTCAGACAAGGCCATACTCTCACTCCCACTTGTGTCCAGGGTAAAGTGGAAAGTATTTGTCCTACTAAATCAATTAACTTATCAGACTAATGAATATATTAAAAAAATTTAAAGATGTTGCCAATCTATGTGATTATGTCTCCAAAGGAAACAATAGTTACAAAATTCCAGATTCTACATGTCTATTTTTACCTTTCCACAATTTCTGAATGCATGAATCTACTTCCACCATCTTTGGTAGAAGGGTAGACTTTGCAAAGGTATTTCTCACACATATTCTTCTAATATGGTTGCACAAAGCATGACCCAGAAGCTGCATGCAGTCCCCAAAACCTTTTGCTTCGGCCTGACAGGTACTTACAGCCAGGGCTTACCATTACATTTACTTAACAGTGAACAGTAGCAGCCAGCTGGTCAATCAGCAGCTACTGCCTAGTCACACCGTATCTCTCATTAAGCCATGCAAAGGTAGCTCTGGATTACAAGAGTGCTGCAGAAGGTGGGCTGGATTAGAGATCTGTAATATTTTTCAATGCTAAGAATAAAGCTACAGGAGATCTTATTTCTCTAATGCTGCTGTTTACGCATCCATCTGCCTGATACAGATATTTCAAATTTATCTTTTCAATCTTATGAGAACTCTGGAAAAAAAAATAAATCTCTCTATTCATGCCAATCCTGAAGCTGAAAATTACTGGACATCTAAGAACTCAGAATCCCCCAAACTTCATCTACAAAGAATGGTAAAATTAATTACCTGCGTACAATACATTTTACAGTTTCTTTGCCAGACTTCAACAAAATCTGAGAATATTCAGCTGTATTTCTGAGTACTGTGCAAAAAAAAGGTAAATATAACTGAAGGATCAGACATAATAAAATCAGATTGGATATGGCATTCTAGAAAACAGAGAGATAAACAGACTTTTACATGAGACATTTATGTAAGTTTTAAACGTTATTTTCCAAAACACTTTTTAAGAAAGATTTCATGAGTAGGTTCCTTGATGGGAACATCTGGTTAAGCTCTTTCCTTGGTATTGCAGCCAGAACCCACCAATGCTACTGAGCCAATCAATATTGCATACAGTTTGTGTTTTCACAGATCTGTAGGCAGATCCTGAGCTGTTAGGCAAACAGATATCTAAAGATCACAACAAACCAGACATGAATTAAGGCAAATTTTCATACAGCCAGTTTTGGTGAAGTGATTAACTAGATACAATTACCATGGTTTAGGTCATTAAGTACTGCATTTACTTATTCTCATTTTTCCTGGTTCTCAGCTGCTTTTAACAACTACAAAACATAAATGGAATGGCTTTTCATGTTTCATGACAACTCCACTTTTTTTTGCAGCAATTTTATTAACCTAATAAAAACCTATGGACATGTCAAATCACAGAAAGTTAAAAAGGATGTTAAAAATAATGAAACCATGACATTTGCCGTAGCCATAACAATTCAAACTATGTAAAAAAAATTGAGATCAGTAAAAAAATATTTTTAATCATGTTTATAGCTAAGTATTCTCATAAAACCGTTTGGACCTTTGCGTCCTTCTTTAGTAAAGTAGTAAACAATTACTTTAGTAAACTATTTTGTAAAGAACTCACACAGCTCTATCCTGTATACACCTTACAAACCCAGTGATAGATGACATATGCTAGACCTTCATTTACTGTTGTTCATACTAGCCTGGAGTTTAACATTTACACCTGAATGGCTAGACAGTGACTATGCATATGACTTAAAAGTAATGATCACCCATTTAGTATTAAACTTGATTCAAATCTGATATTTGTGGAAAACTTGCAGAATACCCCTTTGTAGTTCTGCTGATTTTAGAATTAGGAAAAGCAAAGGTTTGAATACAGAGCCCTGGAAAATATAAAGAAAAGCAGTCCAGACACTTAATACACATTTTAAAGGATAATGAATGGATTTGGAATGTGTGAACATTTCTTTTACAAAAAGATGTCCAACTGAAAACAAGTGAAAAGGACAGGAGTCTTAGAACTGGGGAAATTAGCCCCTACTCCTCATTCAAATTGTATCAGTGTCACTAATTTAATTCAATTACTCTCTCAACAGCACTGTATGGAAATGCTACACTTTAACAACCACATCGTTAGGAGGAAAACAAAAAAACTAAAGCAAAGGCTTTACATTACATACAGGATCTGGTCAAAACCTTTCTTTTCATTTATTCCAGCGGGCTCTGGATCAAGGCCATATTGATTACAGGCCGTGTGTTCAATGATTAAGACAGCAAATTCAGGTTTCATTCTTATCCTGGTCATTCACTGGGTTCGGAGTCCTGGGAAAGTTACTCACTTACTTTTTCCATCCATGTAATGGGAATAATTCCAATTCCCTTTAACAATAAAGGCAACCAACATATTCTGACAAAGGGAGATACACAAGAGCTAAAATAGGTATGAGACAAACCCCCTTATTTTTAACTTGAAACAAAATTTCCTGGAGCAGTAGGAGCCTCAGCTGGTAATTTAAGATTCAGTTTATGATAAGTTTATCCAGTTTATGATAAGTCTCAGCTCTAAGATACGTGTGTGTATGAATGCATGTGTGCATGAGTGAGGGAGACTGAGAGAAGCAGAAGACACTGTTGCTCACTAACTGGCACTCCACAAGATAATTTGTTGTAATAAAGCAAAGAAAAAGTAGATGTCAGTTAAACTGCCATTTCTGTCACACTTTCTAATAATACAGCTCCTGTAATTACACTGTGGTTCTTTATACTTACTCAGTAAAAGCTTGCTTAGTTTTAGCATGGAAAACAATTTATGAAATTATAGAAACAGACTGAACACAGCAGTTCATTTGTCGAGGCAATTATCCAGATCCTTGTCAAGAAAGAGAGAGAGTAAAGACTGTGATGTGCAAAAAATGTTTCTAATTCTATGCTATAATACATACAATATGTCTGTGGTTGTGTTGGATTATGTTAATAAACTGCAGTCGAAATATATTTGTCACAACACAAAGGAAGGGTGCTATCAATTGTCTTGCCAGATACTTTAAATTAGTCACCAAAATGTCTAGCCAGGGTTTCCTCTATGACCCTTAGATGCAGGGAGAGGCTTATTGGACAGTTTTTTCCTGTGGGACTAGACAGATTCTTCTAATGCTCAAGTATTTTGAATAATCTGGAAAATAACTGTAAAGTGAACTGCTGCACAACTGCCTTTTTTAACAGACATGTACAATTCAACCCTGAACACAAATCCAGTGTTGTTTTTGGCTGGTTATAACTCAGAAATTAGTTTCCCTAATATTTCTTAGCAAAAATGGATGGGGGCTTTATTCCTTCTTTTTGGAAGAGTAAAGGGTATAAGGAGTGAGATATTGCTCAGCGAAAAGAGAAAACAAATAATGGCAAAAATCTAAGCACACAGTCCAGAAAATTTCAAGTTTAAAAAGGGAAAGAAAGAATAGATAAAATATTGAAAACAAAACACAGACTTGTTTGATATCCTATGCAGATTCAGCAAGAATGCAGATATTTGTATAACAAGTTGGAAAGGCAGCATCTTAAAGCAAGTTAACACTCCAGAAAAACAACTGCTACTAAGAATTTTACAGAAATTAATTCCTTTTCACAATTTACTATCTGTCCTTTCCTGTAAAACATTTATCTTTTATCCTACAACATAGTAATTTATAACACGTAAATGTAAACTTTCTATTATTGAAACTGAAAACGCAACAACCAGTTTCTTTTCTTCAGCTGAAGACTTCACACTTCAGCAGAATATACTGCTGTAGACTCTGTTACAAACTTTGTCTTGTTGGACAAAAAAACGGGAAAAGAGAAGACCTAGCACACAGGAGACAAAGCAAAAGTGGCATCCAAACACAGATCATGAATTGTGAGCATGCTACAAAAGTTTCATATATTAAAATGTGGATGCAGTTTCTTCCTTTCCTCACCTCCCCCAACATCTGGAGATAGTTTGGTGAAGTATTTTCAAGAAACCAAACAGTATCTTTGCTTGACTAGCTCTTTTCATTCACAAATAAACAATTAATGAAATGGGCAACTAATTTCCAAAGTGTTCACATTCATTAGACTGTTTCCTAAAATTAAGTAGCTGTTCCATGATGCAGTGTCAACATAAATGGTACTGCTATTCTTTTTCCAAATACAAAAGTATTTTTAGGATTATCTATCTGTGCTTCATTTATTCCAGCAATGACAGCTGAAAGAAAAATGTTCCCCTCTTTAAAAGTACAAATAAATTTGCATAATAAAATAAGGGAGGGACAACTAAAGAACTATTCCACCTGAATCACAGAAAGTCACCATATGGACCACAGTTTTTCATGGAGCAAAACCTAGATTATACTATTTTGTAATTGCATCTCTGAATTACAGATGAAATTATGCAAAGTTTTGACAGGTTGTAATATATTTTTCTTTGAACATGCAAAACAGGATGGAAAATCCTCTACTGTACAGAGGTCTCGGTTAAAACAATTACACAATATGATTAATTTCAATAATCAGTTGGGAAGCTTAAGTGTCTGCTAGATACCAGCTACTTAACTTTACTTAAAAATCCTGGTTAGTTTTTCTGACCAGAAGTTCATACTAGAAACTGCTCTCTTCATTCAGCTTGTTTTTTATGTGCTGTCCACTGCCAGGAAAAGAAACTCCTTGAAAATTTTTCTCAGCTGGTCCTCTGTTCTCCAAAATTTTTCCTCTAGGTCTCCTTATGGTACAGCTCTGCTTGAGCTGTACACGTACTCACATAACATAATTTTCCATTCTGTAAAGGGAAATCCCGAGTTACAGAGCTCTGTCTCACATTCACTGGGAAAAAAGTTGTGGCACTTACAACATTGCCATCGCCACTGTTTTGACTCCTTCACTTTCTCAGCATTTACTGTCCTAGTAAAGAACCAAGAAAGGAGTTTTCACCCAGTTTTCACCAGGACATGAACAGAAGTTGCTGAGCAATGATCTCAATTTCCCTCTGCCACTGGGCAGTGGCTTTGGCGGAAAGCCCTCAGGACAGACAGCTGGCAGGAGCAGCATCTTAACCTCTATGGCAAGATGCCTCAAGATCATCCTTTACCGACACCATCGCTCCATCCAAAGCTGTTTACAGGACACTTGAAGAGCAGTATGAGTCAATTGAAAATAACAGCTACTGAAAAATATTTATATAGCACAGTACATTTATTTAATGTTTTACAAACTGAAGCTGAGATACTACAGTCACCTCCTGGTATAGTACTATGCCGAGTAACTTCTGTCCATTACTTCACATACACAAAAATTCCATTACTTCACATACACAAAAATTTAAGATCAAGGCCACCTTTGCACAAGTCACCCAGGGGATGCTCTGTTTGTCTCGCACATAAAACACTGGTTTAAACTCACATTCTTATATAAATGCACAATTCCATACCCCTTAAATGAACGCTACTTTAACAAATGCATGGATGATTTGAGCAACATAACATGCTTAAACTGAAAGGGGATCTCTGTCTGTCAAGCTCTCACACAACTGAGAGAGCTGAGGTATGCATTCAGGGAGGGAGAAGGGGGGGTGGAGGGGGGAGGGGAGGAGAAGGAAAAATAAAGGAAGCGATCAGGATCCATCGGCAGCCTCTTTTAGTCAAGTGAACAAACAATGCTGAGAGATGGAAGTAAGCAACTCTACATATGAAAGAAATCAGGCCACTCTCTTTCTGAATAAGAATATTCACACACAGCTTTATCATGGTTTAACTAAACCACTTAGCGATATGTATTCAGATGAACTGCATTCTTCTCTGCACCGATGAGATCCAGATCTAAATATTACCTCTGAACAGCAACCAGAGAGAAATCTGAAAGCTGTCAGCCAATTTATTTTACTGTAGGCTTCAGCAAGGATAATGCCTGACACAGTCCACCATTATTACACTGGGCAAGTCACTTTTCTTCTCCTTTGTATCAATTTCCCAACTGAAAATGAGAATAATAAAACTGACCTCATTCTTACAGTGCTGGGAAACTAACAGATGTAAAGCACTGTATACAAGCTGGGTATTCTAGTTGCTCTCAGGATTCAAAAGCAATCTATGCAGTACGTAAAATATATACTAGTATCTGCTGCAATATAACTGGAGAACACAGGTCTGCAAGATTAAGTAGCAATGATGAGAGGATTCCCCAGTCCTTGCTTAAGGTCAGCTTTAACCTGTGGCTTTTTCAGGCAGAGCATAGATCACATTACTTCGTTCACTCAGGACAAAAATTTCAGAACATAGAAATTAAAAGGTCACAACTCATAAATGTCAGGAAACACTTTGCAAGCCAACACCAATATATACACACACAGCATCCAAGTGAAAGCATCAGACTGTGAAGACATTTGTGGGGAACTGCACTGATACACCATTCATATAAGCACTTTTAGATTTTAAAACAGAAGGGCAAAGTACTTCTATTTTTCATATCTGAAAATACTTTTTCCTCATCCTCTATTTTTCTGTCTCTGCACTGCAATCATATTTTAATTGACCCTCAACCACCACCATACAAGTGTAACCACAGTATTTTCTGTTATAGAACAAGTCTTCCAGTAATAAAATTCAACTCTTTAACGGAAGTGGATCACTAAAGGAAACATAACCAGCAATTCAGACTGGTAGATTTGGTACTAAAATACTGGGGAAAAAAATCCAATACTCTACATAAGAAACAAAGAAAATAACATCTCATAAATGACTGCAAAATGATACTATTATTGAAGCCTATGTTTGGGCTTAAATACAATTCCTGAGAAATGCAAAACAAATTAAAGCAGGCTAAAAAAAATAAAGACACATCCATATCTCAGGTCAAATGACAAAAATAATGACTATTTTTCAGGTCTGTATTTTCTGAAGAGTTTCTTAAAATACATATGCAGTTTTAAATTTCACATGACTAAATCCTCACAGTTATGCAGAAACCTCATTTGCACATAGGATATGACAAATTTCCATGTAGATGTGAGAAATTTAGGTGCACATAAGAAGAAATTAAAATGACATTTTGAAATTTGCAAAAAAGCTAAAATAAAGCTTGATTTTTTGAACTTCAAATGTAAAAGCATATTTTCAAAATGTTGTCATAGAAAAAAACTTCACAGTAACAGGTTTATTGAGATTTACAGTATTCTGATAATGTATTCACATTTTCAATATTAAACAATCTCTCTTCTGACAATGTGCCTTCTAACTAAAAATATTCTAGACAGGTGGAAATGAGTCTGTGTACATACTAACCTGATAGCAATAAAAAGGAAATTTCCACTGCAACATGGATGATCATTTACAAAAGACAGAATCATGTAAAATGAATATATGGCCATTTTGCACGTGAGTCTAAGAGGGAGCACAAATTATTCTTCTTATCAACTTCTATCACTATTTGTGTTGAGTCTGATCTGAACAGTCTAATTATGAAGTGTGTTAGTATCTGATTTAGCCTATAAGGTAATAGTGTGAAGCATGCTGTCAAGAAGAGTGGCAGATGGAGAAAGAAAAATTCCAAAATATAAAACTGTAAGGAGGTAAGCTTGAGCAACAGGATGGATAAAAGCCCAGGTAATTACTTAGGCTACACAATCAAAGACAAAATTTAAAACAAAATATGCTAAATTCCGTCATTGGCTACAAACATAAAAAACCTCAGGAACAACTAAGTATCTCTGTGCAAACATCAGTCACACATTTAAAAGAAGTAAAGTTTAAAAGTAGAAAAACCTTTCAGATAGTGAACTATCCCTAGTTGCTTTGTGAGAAGTAGTAAACACTGAAATCCAAATCAGAAACAGCACACATCAAGGAAACAACAGCAGTGTTGTTTCTGTATAAACTGAAATGCTTTTGTCCGGGACCTAAAACTAATGACATCCTTAAAGTTTCTCTGTAGAACTAGCAAAATTCCTTACTTTATGACATTGATATTTTAGTTTGAAGAACTTTTCTCCCAAATGTTTATAGTACCATGCCAGTTACTTTGACTGAGCTGACACAATGAATTTAAAACGGTCTAATGCTTTTGACTTACTGACAGATTAGCACATGATTAGCTAGAGTAAAAGGACTATTATTTCTGCTGTTATAAGATATTAACACTTTGGTAATGCATTCTAGGGATGCTATATATACTTTCCACATTCAGAAAGCAGAATGAAGAGCAAGTTTTCCTAGTTTTAGTAATCAAAAAATGATCTTGCAGTGAAGTAACAGAATCTTCTTTAATTAATTTTTTTAATCCTGAATCTTCACCCTTGTTTCCCTAAGATTCATATAAACTGATTACCAGCTGTAATACAGGCTATAGAAACAGTTGAACAATTGCAGCAGCCTTTCTTAAAACGGCAGGTTAACAAACAACCTCAACTCATGCATGTACACATGCACACATGAATCCACACAGAGGCTTCATGATGAACAAGGTTCATGTCTGAAGTAGAGTGCAGCATTAATACGTTTAGCAAGAGAGAGTTATATTCATCGAAGCTTGACACCAGCTCTGTGAAGAAGGGTTGTGTTTGCAGGAGCATTGGGAGGGGAGGAGAAGAAGAGAGAGAAAACCAACAGGAGGGAGAAGGATTCAGAGGACAGCTGAAGTGTGAAGTGATCCAGCAGCTTTTTGATACGGTTTAGACTTTGCTTTGGGAATGCAACAAAACAACAGCTACAAACTTAACCCCTTGACACTGGCAAGACTGTCAGCTTCAATACTAACTACCCATGCACTGAAATTCAGACTCCAATTGCCAACAGGTTAATGGGTAGGAAGCTTTTTCCTCTCCTGCCAAAGGTGGTATGTTCTTGTGCCTGTATTTCTGTTTCATGTACAGACACTCTTCTAGATACATTAATCTGTCACTGCACTTCTTTGTTCTCTTTTTAAATTCAAGATGAATTTTATTATGCTTAAGTCTGTACAGATTAAAAACCATAAACATGGTATGGAAAGAATATAAAAAAACATGAAGTGAATTAAAGGTTAGGATTTTTACAGAGTTTCAGAATTGTTCTGTGTTTCTAGTCAATTACATAAAGGTCATAACTGATAATCAATAGTGAGTTCTAAGAAATCTTAAATAAACAAGAAAATCAGTTTTGTTATGAATGTGCTAACACAAGAACACATTTAGAAGAAAACTGCATTCCTTAGTTTTAAAACTGTCATGGTCTCAAGTTTTGTGTAGAGCAACATGAACGGGAAAAGAAAGACAGTGATGGATCTCAATTTTTAAGTCATTTGTTAATTTTGGGACACAGATCACAGTTAAACACTGCTGGTTGGAGTGGTCACAAAGGTAAAAAGATATGACACTATTTTTCTGCCTAGAAAAAGCTGCTTTTTTTTTTTTTTTCTGTATCATTATTTAAGTACAAATACAGGTAACAAAAACTGGAGTTACAAGCTGAGATAAAAATTACAAGATTGCAAAACCCTGTTTTGCCTCCACAGCACTATCTGATTCTCCTTGTTGTCATACAGCCAGGGAAAAAAGCACTTCCAGAAAGCTCACCAAAGATCAAACTGTGTCTGGTGACAGCAGTGTCCAAGCTATAAGTAATGTTCAAAGGATTCAACAGTGCCTGTGACTGATCATTCTTTCCCTTGCCATCACCTGCTGATTTTGTCCAGGTGTTTTATGGCTATCTTGAGGCTCTGGAGAACAGACAGAAAGAAGACTTTGCCAATTTCTTTTGTCTGGGATTGTGAATTCCTTACACAGATGGCGGACAGCCACAGGCTGGCCAACTCCAGGCACAATTGCCTTCACCCTCAGAGGGAAAGCATGAGAGAGTACTTCTCCCAAAGTACTGTCTGTAA
>VZRW01012122.1:168328-189743 GCA_013398125.1 Aegotheles bennettii
CAATTTGATTCTCTCAAAATTCCCTTTAGATTAAGGGGAGGGGGGGAGGGAGAAAAAGAAGAAAGAAAAAAGAAAGTGAGGGCAAAAGTCATAACTGGAATGAAGAAATAAAGAGAACTGAAAATAACTCAGTGGCTTTTTTTTCTTCTGCTTCACAGCTGGCTTATTATAACTTCACAGCAGTCAGATAAAGGGATTTTGAGGCACTATCATCTCTCTTGATAGCAACTTCTTACCCTTCCCTGTCCCTCTGACCAAGCAATAAGGTAAATGCTAATGCGTAGGTTTTCTGGCTTTTTTAAAGATTTTTATTTTTTTTTCCCTGAAGATATTCCTGGGTAAAGGCAGTTGGCAAAAACAAAGATGGCTCTGGACGTCAGGAATGCAGGTGTGGCCCAATGTCAGGACTAAAGGGCCAAGCACAACTGGGTGGGACATTTCCAGTGTAACTACTTCAAAATACAGTAAAGAATGCATCACACCTCCTGGTCATCCACGTTCTGTTACTGCCAAATGGAATAACTTTTGGTTCAAGCTGTGTGGGACTAGATCCCATTGGCATTACATCACCTTCTAATGGATAAGGCATTCATTTGGACCATCTGAAGAATATCATGTATGTATGTATGTGTATATATATAAATATATACATATATATATGTAAAAATGCATCCTAATAACAGATACAAAAATCATGCTGCAGAAATAATGGTTTGTATAGCACAAATGTGTGTACTGAAAACAGATACCCTGTTGCTGTGTTAAGTCTCTGGACAGAGCTAGGTAGATCTTAATCAAAATTTTTAAAGGAATTACACATGTATGAAATTAAGAAATTATCAAATCATTGAAGTACAGGTGGCCATAGCCCCTGATGAAGTAATCTTTTTTCCTGCAAATAACTTAAAAATAATTACACAGCTAAATAAAAGCAAAAAAAAGTTTTAATTTTTTTTCATTAGGATTGCTGAATTAAAAAGCAAATAAATGTTCAAAGAACGTAACAAAAGTGTGATTGTATTACCTTCACATACATTACAACAAGCTGTTTGTCGCCTACCAAACACATACAGCAGGGCTTCTGTGGAGACCAAGAGGCAGACAGTAACTTTGATCACGCAGGCATTCCTCATTATTTCAGACCTCAAATCAAGTAGCAACAGTCAGGGGAAGAAAGGGGCGAGAGACATGGGGCTGCTGGGGAGGAAAAGGGAAGCAGACTGCAATTTTGTCCTGGTACAGCATCCTCATTTAAACAAAAACAGGCTGCTGGCATTTCTGTGCTTCCTTGCAGCCCCCTCCCCTTCCCGATGCTTTTCAGCCTCCTGGTTCACTAAAAATGACAAGCACATTTCTAGGCTCTGCTTTTTTATCAAGCTGACAAAGGTCAACAAGACTAGCCGGAGGAGTGTTGAAGTATTCAGTGCCACAGGTCATCCTAATAGATACTGGAGGCACGCATTGCAACACCACTGTAAGCCAAGACAGCGTGATTTTTAAGAGGCAGCACTTTGCACTTTCACAGCCTGGTTAATTTAATACAATACTGGCCTCTTGTTTGCAAAATATCATCGGCACATTTCAGAGCTGGTATCTTTCTGGGGGTGACAGTAAGGTGACTGAATTCAGGCATGTTAACAGATGCACCTTTTTATGCTCTGTTAAACCATGTCACAGACTACAGCCCCTAAGTGCATACCTTTATTTATGCTGTAGCCAGCTGAGCTAATTATCAGAGACAGACCTGGTTCTAGCTCTATAAAGTCCAGTGGCTGCGTACGCATGTAAAAAGGCTAGGAGGGAAAATAGGATGGGATGGGGAGAAGGAGAGAGGCTCCTTTTGAAAGCACTTTCTTGAACACCTGGCTTTGAAGTCTTCACTGTATTTCATTGGTGCTATTAAGAGGGGGAGCTTTATTAGCAGCTTGAGAATACAGTAATGTTTGGTTCAAATGTGCTGTGTCTCACCCTGTCCTCCAGCTCCCCCCTTTTTCTTTTCTGATTTGAACATTTATCTTTAGGTCCAAAAAGCTATAAAATAAATATCGGTACAAAACTCACTCTAACACTCAAAAAGAACATGCTATCCGAGGAAAAAAAATAATAACATTGTAAGCAAAAAAGCTAGTTACATCTCTCTGCAGAATTCTGGTCTGTTTTATCATGTGTGGGTACAAGCACACTCACTCACAGCTTTCCTTCTACCAAATACTCCAATACGCCAAGTGGTCTCCGCAAGCTTTTATGCCACAGTCATATTTTCTCAGTAGCAGCAGCCACCTCCTTCCAGAGAGTCAAAATTCTTAGCCAGTTTGGCCATTTTTTACCAAATCAATGACTTCTTCCCATAGTACAGTTTTCAGTAAAAAATGATACTTAAGAGAAAAGAGGGGGAAAAGAACTTGAAGTTGACATTTATTTTTTTTTTTTTACTACTTATGACTAAATGACCTTAACTAAAGGATTAAATCATTTGTCTTATGAGCAACAGTGTATTTTTTTTTTCTTTACAGCATACAATTTAGCTAATAACTGGTTGGGGCCAATCTTTAACAAGTCACATATTTCCATTGTCCCTTCACCCCCTGCTTATGCTTTTACCACATCCTAACAAAAACATGACCAGAACTGGTGAAAAACATACGGTTCCAACTAATGAATCACATACTTTCCCGCAAGTGCAGTAAGTACTACCAGCTGTGACAGTCTTGCTTTGGCAGTGGAACCAGTGCAGAACAAGGCCGACACATCTGAAACCAGCTGTACTGAAAAACCACAAGCAATATAAGTCTGTCTGCCTTCTCAGGGGCTTCTTTGTCTCTGTCTGTGTCTCTGCTCTGTCCCTAAAACTTGCCAGCCATCTTGTTTTGACAGAGTTCAGAGTTTCAGAAGTTTCAAGGGGGAAAAAAAATCTGCTGATTCAGGAAACTGGGTTTCAAGAAAATGATAAGGAGGTCTTTGTCAAACCAGCCCGAGTCAGGAAATTTAAAGAGACAGAGTATCCATCTACCCGTCTGCTCTGCTTGTACGACAACTTAAAGCATAGAAAAAGACGTGTATACTTAAAACACACGTTTGTCCATAAATTTGTATTTGTACTTAAAAGCACAGTGTTCCTTGTGAATGAAAGAAGGTGTGGGGAGGAATGCTGTCCTGAGATCTTGAGATTTTATCAGATTAAATATGGGGAGGTCACAACACTCACAAATTACTTTGTTAATCTCTCATTATATATATCACCCCAACAAGAACAGCAAAGTTATACCACACCACACCTCTTTATGTGCTGCATATGGCATGTACTTTATTGAAGACTATTCCAGTGGTGTTTCAGAGAGGCTTTTAAAAATCTTGAAGGGGATAATTTCTTTATCCTTCTACATGTAAGTCCAGGTACCAAAATTAACATAAGGCTACTACACTTGACTGAGAAGGAGCAGAGAAAAAAGTAATCAATGTAAAAAAAAAAAAAAAGATCAGAATTGAATTAGAATGGTTTTTCTCTTCACAACAAATGCTGTGACATTCAGGTCTGATGTTCCAGATCCACCTAAGACTACAAGCAAGAACTGAGTATCCCACTGGGAAGTCTGCTTTTGCCTTCTTACCTATATAACCCTAACATTCTTTAAGAAGTCAATATCCTGGTCCAGGACTAGTCTTTCCTTATCTTATGGCTCCTATAGGTACTTATTTTAGAAAGTATCCATAAAGGGTGAAATTTTTAACAGAAATTGATTTTTCCTTAATGACAACTTTTTCAGAATTTTAAAACAAATTTAGATTAAATAATTGTCTTATGATAGAGTTTTAAAAATACAGCAATAGGTATAGCACACATCTACTGTAAGAATTTCCATCAGACACAGATGTCTTCCCTTCAATACACATTGGGCAAGCATGTGAGAAAGACCAAAACCCACAGTAGTCTGTCCCCTTTTGGTGACAAATTTTTGTATAGTGTATACACGTACACACAAAAACTGTAAACATGTTTAGCAGCTTTAAGGCTTTTGGTTCTCAGTGGGGATGGTCACGCTACCCCCAAGCAGTAAAACCATCAATTGAGCTATTCAGAGATTCCCTTCGAGTGCAAACAACACTTTAATGCAGTGCCGTGCGGTTCCGTATTTTGTATACATACATACTTTGTAGAAAAACTATTTTAAGTATGGCTTAACATATAAATACATGTACTGTAATCTTTCCCTACCCAACGCACCTGTGGTGTCATACTGAGATACTAAAAGCAACATATGCACTACAGGTGCAATTACACAGACCTCCCTCTGTAATCAGTGAGGGAATCAATTAACAAAGAAAAATTTCAACCAACACTATTTACAAATCATGAGAAACTTCTCAAATCAGCTTTGAGACACCAAGTAGCATCATGACTTTAAGAACTGTTCAGATTGTTATTCATTCCTGCCTGTCCCATATATTCTACAAGGAAGCTTGAATTTACTTCATTTTCAGAGGGTAAAGATATCCTTTTCATGGTATTTGTACTCATCCCTTTCTGGTTATCAGCTGGATATTGGCTCCTGAATCTATTTGGAGTTAAATTATTGTGTTTACTATACCAAAAGTGACCCTGATGCTGTTCTTACATTACACTCTCAGCAGCACTGGAAAACTCGGAAGCATGATCAAAGCATGCTGAAAATCATCTCCATAATTTCCTTCTTGACAATAGACTGAAGACAGCTCAGATATACACCCTCTAAAGAGCTGCACTGTATAGACTGGGATTTTAAAGGATCTTCTGGGTGCAACAGGTATAGCAGGTTATGAAAACAATAGACAAAGTCTTCAAGTTATCTTGCATATTACCCTAACATGAGCCCTGCACCAGCAGCAACAACTATGCAGCCTTTTAGTTAACATAAGCTAAAAGGAAATTACAAACTTGAGCTCTTAACACACTTGAACACCACGTTTCTTAAGTGTAGGGCAGAAGGTGGTTTTGTTTTAATGATTTACTGGTTTACCTCAAATTACAAACTAATAAAATATATTTCCTCTTAAAATGAAAAAGGTCTTTAGCAGACCTTTGTAGAGTCAAACAAAGAATACTCATAACAATAATAAACGGCTATCACTGAATTAGTTTTACAATTTACATTACCTTCTAATGTAAGCTTTATTTTACTGTGAGCACAAAAAACTGCACCCATCCATTTTTCCAAATTCAAAACAACAACAAAATAAAATCAGTCAGGTATCAAAAGAAAGAACTGTGAAAAGACAATTAGAGATATCCAACATCAGCATAGGAGGGATAACTTTGCATGGTGTCTTATAACTTCATTTACAGTTATACAGCCAATTCTAAAACCCTGTCATCCAAAATTTACTACAATGAGAAATGAATAGTCATATGAACAATAAATCTTTTTAGCTGATATTTTTACTTCCATTTTTTTCTGAAACGGACATTTCATAGAAATTAAAATTCAATTTAATATTAAGTGTATCAAAAATTACAGTATAAGATACAGTACCCTGTATGTTAGCGCACCTCACTACAGTCTCCTGAGTAGAGCAAAATGTATTCATGCACACTCTCCTGAACAGGAAACAGAATCTGTTTGTCCGGCTTCAGTCAATGGTTGTTTATCAATTCACTTTTTTACATACATCTATTTTAAAAAAACAAAACATAGCAGATGAATTGCTGAGAAAAAATAAACTGAGAAATCAAATATAATTTTTGTTTCTTGACAACCCATCTACCTCCCTTAATACACCTAGTTTCTTTGGAAATAGTTGTCCTTCCCTCTCAGAGAAGGGAGCATCCAAGGGAGTAGAAGATGCACAGAGGCTAGCCGTTATTCAGCACGGGTGATGCAGAGTTACAGTGCTCCAGCCATGTCAGTGAGGCAATAGAACAGGCAGCTCAAAAGTACACCTGCATGAGGCATGTAAACAACAGCCATAGAAGACTGTGAACCTATAATTTAAATATTTTTTTAATGTTTACAAGTATATGCTTTGATTTTCCAGTCACATAAAAACCCTCAGATTTTCCTCTCAGCTATGTATGTGCAACTCTAAAGTTTTTCAGTAAGAAACGCATGCTTTTGCCCAAGAACATAAACTGTGTAACATATATGCTATTAGTTTTGCTTTTGGGGAGGCTTCCTTCTTTGTTTTAGAATCACAGGCTAATTTAGGTTGGACGGAAACTCTGGAGGCCATGTGGCCCAAGCCCATTCTGAAAGCAGGGACACTTTTAAGCAGCTTGCTCAGTGTTTTTTCTGGTTGAGTTTTTCTAGAAATCATGTTGTTGTGTATTTTATTTTTTTTTATTTGAAAAATATACTAATAACAGAATTATTAACCTACCTTATTAATCATTGCTATCTGCAGTAAGAAAAATAAATATGGATGTTGAAATATTTGTCCATAAAGCAATGGCACAACAAGCATCAGCAGTCAGGAGCTTCCAGTTCAGTCCATCAAACACTGTTAATCTAACCAGTGTTTATGTTGCCTTTTAGACTTCATCTTCAAATTAGCTTTACCTGCTTAGCAAACTAATTCTATGCACTACTTTCCAAGTAAACAATGAATATACAAAACATTGTGTGGGCTCATACTAACGTCTACACCATCTCAGAAGGGAATCTTTATTTCCATTCTGTGCTTAGTTCTTGCAGAGTTTTTAATCAAAATTAGGATCTTCTCATATTTTGTCGGAAAGTATCATCTAAATCCAAAGTACATAGAAACATACTCTGCAGTCTCCTAGTTTCTTGCCTTGTAGCATGTTAGAAAAGCACAGACAAGCCCTTTCAGTTTTCCCTTATCATCACCACCATCAGGTGTCTAGTTATAAGTCTGTGTAAATACTTTTAGTATGTCTTTTCTTTCTATCAAAAAACCTCATCCCACCTTTTCAAAAGAAAGAGTAAAACATTTGCATACCTGGGCAGAGAAAAGTATGTTTAACAGATATTTTATATGTCACTAGAGCTACAAGTCTTTAGATGAGTGCCATTAGTAATTTCTTAGAAATTAGTTTCTTTTACTTCCTGTCTAAGCTCCAAAATCAGACATGAGCTGTGTTACTGTGCAATGGGGACAGTAATGGAAATATTTTCCTGAAAAATCTGATGAGCCCTACTAATACCCACATTTTACATGCAGTTGTGCTGGATTGTGTTTAGCACCACTTGATAAAACTATTACCAATGTGGTTTACATAAATTACATGTAGTCTGCTCCATATGGAAACCATGTTTTAGCAGCAACCAGTGATCAATAATGAACACTCTGCCTTGCAGGCTCTTTCTCACCTCTCTCTGGCTTCAGTATTCCTGATTCAAGAAGATATTTAGCAGATGAAACAAGTCATTGGAATATTCCCACTGCAGTTAAAAAGGGATTAATTTTATCCCATGTTATACTGGTAACAAGATGACCAGCCTCTTTGAAATGTAGTGAACCAAATTACCCTCATCCTCACAGGCTGATAACAACAACTCACTGCATTGAGCATCATTATTTGTCTAAGTTATTAATGACTTTTAATTGTTTATGATAAGTCTCTTTACTTTAGCCGTCATGTAAAATTAATTAACCAATGGGCCACAAAGAAATACAAGTACAAAGTAATTCAATATTTGTCATTATTTTGTGTACTTTTCTAACATTTCAGTATTTTTGTTTAATAACGGTAGCATTTTCTGCATTTCATTAGATGTGATTTAAGGTGTAGATTAAGTGCAAACCATGGAGGAATATATACTAGTGATAGGAATAAATGCCTTCTTGAAGATTTGAAGGTTACATATATACCTCAGTTTCCCTACTAAGCTTAGGCAAAAGAGATAATTTTTCTGTCAAGACTGTAAAATTTTAGGCTGGAATTCTTATCCTTTTGAAGTTCATAGCAATTTTGTTCTTTTGCTGTGGCCAGATTTAACCCTTAAATTTATAAAGTGTTTAATATGTCAGTTAGCAGGGAGAAAAAGCAGGTTCTAACAAAAGTACTTCCAGAAAAATAAAAGCTATTACAACAAGAGCAGACCCACTCCACTCCTCTGTTCTTTATTTAAATCTTTAAGATATAAGAAAAATCTTGCAGATTTTACTCCAATAAACTAGTCAGAATAATGTAATGAAAAACATGAGCTAAAAAAAAAAAGATAAAATAAAAGAAATGCTATTAAGAGGTAATTTAACAGAATTTAATTAACTGAATTTAACAGAAAATTACATCATTGCTAAGGAGTTTTAAACTAAGTCCTACTGTGTATGAATACCTATATCTCTATGACATAATTCTATACAACTCAGAAAGCTTGTATTAAGGACACAATTCTTCATATCTCATATACACCATAAACTTTCAAACATCTGGTGAACTTCAAGGCAGAGCTTTCCATCTCCCCAGAGAGTTATCAGTTGGACTATAATGTTATCAGCTTTCGCACACTTTTCAGTGAGATGCAATCTACTTGCCTGAGAACATGAGGGAGAGCCAGGAATTCTTGTTCTAATTCCAAATTTGTGGACTCTCTCAGATTTCTGGTAAGTCAAGAACTCCCAGCTGCCTCCCTTTCACAGCCTCCAGAAATGAGGATATTTACATGCCTACTTTTTAGATCAGCAAGGATTAATTACTGAATTACTGACATATATATAGTTATAAACACTTAAATAAGGTTCTTTGAATGGTAGTGCTCACTTCGCAGTTCCTGAACACAGATACTTTAATACAAGGGGAAAGATTTAAAAGTAGAAATTAGCACCTCTCTTAGGTACAGATATGGTGATAATGTTTACAAAAACAAAGCAGATTTTCAGTTGTCCAGATAGTATAGTTAGTGTTAGTGCTTTAATATAGTATAATTCATCATAACTCAGACAGCAGTCCTCTCTAACCGACTCATCGAAAGCACAATTCCAGTTAACTCAGTGTGCAGCAGTGACCTGACACAGGATGCACAGAATACCTTAATGTGTTCCCCAAAGGTCATGACAACCAAAGTTGTTTGGCCACTTCCTGAAGACAAAGCTGCTTCGCAAATCTAATGAGCTACTAGAGAATACCTGGAGGGTGTGGAATCTGGATACTACTCAAAGCCCGTCTTCTGACATGACTTTTGTTTATCAAAGACCAACACCTGTCCCCAGACTAGCAACTGGTAACTCAAACACAGTCTGTGTTATCAGCCCCTTGTTTCAAGTACCATTAAGAAATCTGCATCCCAACAAGGCAGAAGGGAGTTGGTAAATACTAACAACATTATTTATTGTGAAAATCTGGGGAGGAATGCCAAGAAAAGTGCTGACAGTGTGAAGGCAAAGAAATTATTCTTTTAAGGTATTATTCACAATTACTCATAAATGTGTTTTAGTAAATGAGAAATCTCATGAACAAGAAAAAAATATTATATCAACAAATTACAATTAGATGGCACGCGTCACTCAAAGTTTGAAAGTGTTTCAAAGAGGAATACAAATTTTTAATTTACAGTCAGAAAAATCAAGCCATTCCAAGTGGAACCTGGAAGTAATTAACAAAAGTTTCATTAAGAAAGTTCAAGTTCCATAGATTTAGAAAAATCAGAATTCAGTGAGAGAGAACAGCAAGAAACTGAACTCAATACTATTCATTCTTATAGATCTCACTAAACTAAGCTTTCTTTTATACAAAGGTGATAAAAAGGCATATAAACAACACTGCACAGGTTTTAATCTAGTTAACAAGTAGCAAAAGATCCTCACACTTAAATAAATGCCTACAAGTGGCAGTCTCTATCTAAGCTAAGCTGTTCTAAATTCTTTGGTTGACTAAATGAAATTGCCCATTCCATGAAATATTTAAGAATTTCTAGCCCCAAAATTTCACAAATGCTTGGGATGTGTTTTTCTGATGCTTTGAAACCAACTATTCATAACGCACTGAGACTCCTGATATTCACGTACAAGCACATAGATGTCTATTTAATGTGAGGAGTTTACATAGACAGTTTGGGCAACTGTCTCAAAAAATATTTAGTGTTCCAGATGAAAATCTCATGACAGATCCTGTTTCTTAAAAACAAATCAGGTGTAATCGCTGATAATGATTACTGATTTTTCAGATGGCAATCCAAATTCTTAGAGAACCTTGCAGGTTTTCATTCATAGCGGATATCTAATATCAATAAACAGTCATCTTTTTCCTTATTTAGACATCAGAAAATTCTGAATAAAATTGCATGCTATTTTCATATATAACTATGTACTGTCTGGGTCAGATTTATTTAACATGGAAAAACTGGCAGACCTATAACTGTTGTTGTGAGAGTCTGTTACTACTGGCACAAAATGTAAGTATGTTCATATTTTTCTAACTTCTAATTTCAGTGTTCTGCTACTAATTACTAATGTCAAAACCAGAACAAAAGTTCACTGCTTAGATTGTTGACTTCTACACACAGATGTCAAACACACAGTCCATTAATGATTTCAAGGTGATGGAAACTGAAGAGATGTCCAAAACTGTGCAGCTGATTATTGGTTCTTTTCAGATTAGCATCTTCATGAATGGAAAAAGCACAGTTAAAACCGAACTCTTAATTTTACATACACTCAAGTCATTTTAACCTTACACACAGTATCAAGGGAAAGCCCGGGAGAGTCTAGAATATTGTAAAGATGTAAAAAAATGTGAATATAAGCCTATTTTGCTGAATTGCATGGCATCAGATGGTTACCAAAGAAGAAAGACCAGTGTTCAAGATAGATAGAAATAATATATTGACCTGTAAATGAATGTGTAATGATCTTCAAAAACAGAGGATGTAGATGTCTGCCTGTATCTGTTAAAAATGTCTTATGTGGCCAATTTTTTAAAATTGCACAGAGGCAACAACAGGTAGTTGACTAACTGACATAAAACCAGTAAAGGAGATAATTTTAAATATGCATAAGCATTTACTGAACATTACAAAGAGTGTGCAACTGCAATGATGATCCCTCCCTTTTAGTCAGCATGACATTCTGTAACATTGGAAAACTATATTTTAACAAAATTTAAAAATAATAAATAAATAAGTCTATTCTATCTCTGGTACCTAGTCAATCTACCAAAATACAGTTCTTCCAAGTAAAAAAAATAGTAATTATTTTTGTCCTGATTTCCACATAGTCGTTAACATTTGGCTGGAAAAGGGGTGTAAACATACAGTTGTTCTATGAAGTTCTGAATTACACTGTTTTTGCAGAAGCTGAGATTGGTTGTTAGGGTAACAAAAATGTGAAAATCTGAATATACATGCAATCCGTAAGAGGAAGAACCATCACAGGCAACCTTTGCTTCCATGGGACTTTTTCTGTCTCATATCAGTTTTGTAAGCTTACATTCACAACTGTTGTTGTGAAGTGCTTTCTCCTCATATTACAGCTTGAAGGCCCACAGAAACAGCAGAGGAAAGCAGTTACACACTGATGTCAAACTCACAGTTAAAATGGGGTGGGATAGTTTTCAAATCCAGCATCCCTCAGTTCCACATATCTGTAGCAGCACTTGAAAGGAGGGAAGGTAAATCACTTACAGAGTTGTGAGACTGTTCCCTTTACAGTACCTCCTAAAATTAATTCTGTTCAATAGTGAACAGACTAATCCTTCAAGACTTAGAAATGTTAGAAAGTACTGAGAAGAATTAATCGTTATCTACACTTCTCTGTAAAACATGTAGAACCTCGGAAGGTGCCTACCTAAACTATTCTTCTCATATGTTTATATACTAGGAAGGCAGTTTTCTGAAATTCTCCATTTTACTCTCCTGATTCACATTCCCTGTGCTACTTTTGACTTGACTTGAAAGCTATGGCAGCCGCATTCTCACTAACATCTACACAAACTCTACTGGCAGACAGTGGCCGTTTTCTAAGCTTGTTTTGATTCTTCCCCCCCTTATATGTCAATATCCCCACCATTAAGAGATTTATTCACAGAAGTCAGTCCACAACTCAGGAATTACATGGTATGGTTAGCACTCTAACACCTGGGATACTGTTTTGTCTGTGAAGAATCTGAAGTCTGGTAACTTTGTGTTTCAGTTGGGCTGCCTGGTTATCTATACATCCTAACCACGCCCAGCATCCCCAAGTAGGATCAACCCCATTGCACATCCACTTCACAGACAGCTTTTGTGACAATTTATCTCTCTGGCAAGCTTGCAAAAGCTACTGGGCAACTCATACACAGTCTGACTATTCAGGTTGGGGCCACTTTACAGGTGATCTGTTCACGTGCACTAAGCCCAGTGTGTCCCTAATGTCCTTCCTCACTTTGCAGAGACTATCTGCTCAGCGCACGTGCAGTAGGCCTGGCATTTCTTAGAAACATGAGACTCACAGAGCATGTGCTGCAGAGAATGTGAAGACATTTTTATGTCCAGGAAATCCTAGGCAGAAATACAATGGGCATAGTTATGCACCACATCTGCCTTTCAACAAGGTAGTCAGAAATCAGCTCACTTGCTGATGGATTATTTGCCCTCATGATGAGAATTATGTATAATAAACAGAACTAGTTAAAATAACTGAGTGGTTACCCACATGATAATGATACCTTTGTTTTATTGAAAAAGACCTCTTTGGGAGATCTTTTCACAATGCAAAATAATCCAGTGGTACAATTGCTGTGGACTGCACAAAATTGAAATGCAATTTTAAATATTCTAAAACATCCTCATTAATTCTTAGCACATTAAGAACTATTTACAAATAAGCAAAACTGTAAAATGTTTAAACAAACACTACTACATATCTTAATCTTGTGTTGTATGTTCTTATAATTAACTTCTGTACTGTTACCATTCCTTTCCATAGAAAATATCCTGCAATCACAATAAATATTACTAAAATACAAATATTTATCAAAAAACATAGTGCTGTTCTAGAATATTTTTTTTTTTCCTCTCCTGAACAGAAACAGATTGAAGACAGATGCTTATAAATTAACTTTTGAACACTCCAATAACCGTGACTGCAATCATTGCCTCTGTCAATAAGTCTCTGGCTGGGCAGTAGGAAGACAGGCATCCTTTCCCATCCCCCACTGTACAGAAATTACATATTCCTTCAGCAACTCCTCCTTCAAGCACTGCAGGTCATCTGGGGAATTCAGTGCATCTAGAGAGTGGCTCCATGGAAGCCACTGGCACCCCAGCCATAAACAGCAGTGAACCCCTATATGTTTGAAGATGTTAATACATTCCTTTTCCCACAACTTTCTCTTCTAGACTATTCTTGATCCTTTCTTCTCAGTCAGCCTGGGACCAGCAGATCAGGATGGAAATGGTTTCAGAAAACTAACTGGAGATACTCCATTGGAAACTGAGCCTTAGATCTCAGAAACTGAAGGAATTAGGAAATCTATCTGCACTGTAAAAACAGCATGTACAATCTAAACCTTTGTCTAACACACATAAAACATATACTTATATACCTAAGTGCATTCAAGTTCACAGCAACATCCTGTTTCTTTTTTAAGCAGAATAATACTCCTAGTAAGGTTCAAAAAAAACGGGAGAAAAAAAAAAGAGGAGAACCTGCCCATATCTGCCAAGTATTCTCCCACCATAAGCAAACACTAAAAGTAACACGTTGCTTAGCAACATTTATCATTTGGCTTAAACCTGCTCATCACAGTTAAGATTTATCTTGATGTTTCATAAGCCAAAACAAACACTGCCCCTCCACTGTTTTCACAGGTTGTTAGCAGAAGTGCATTGGTTACTCTGGGTTGTATTAGACTTTCAGCATGGCAGTTTTAACTTTTCTGCTCTGCTCCTCCGGTCTTTTCTACTGAGACAAGTTCTGATAAGAACAAGTGGGCATACAGACAAGACATCAGACTTGTGCACAGAAACATGTAAATGTGAAAACTGAAGAGATTAATCATTGTTTAGGCACTTAAATACCAAAAATAAGAAGAAAGCAAGGTGTTCGCAAAAAATTCTGTTAAAAGTTGCTAGTGACAACAACAAGTAAGAAAATATTATGTTTTAGATAATGTTTCCTACTATCTCCTCGGGTGCTTTAAAGAAGAAAGAAAAGGGAGTGGATTACAGAGGTCCTAAAGAGGACTTCTTGTAAAAACATTTATTGAAGTGAGAAACCAGTAATCAGAATAAACACTTTGAAATTAGGCAATGAGCATGACTAAAACGTTTGCTTAACATTTCCTCCCATTTCTAATCCACCCCTTAGGTGTCTTGCCCCTTCTGAAAAAAAAAAACAACAAACAAAACAAACAAGATGCCTTGTGGACTCTCAGTAGTGGAAATAAATGCACTGAAATAAATTACAACTCTGATAGATATTATCCTCCTCAAGAAGTCTCCATCACACAACCACCACCTTCTCCACTTCAGAGCTCAGCATTGCTGGGCAAGAGGGCAAGGGCAGAAGGAAAACTACACCACTGTTATTCTTTGAATAGCAGCAGACATGATGGTAAAACCCCTCAGAACCGATCTAAAGAGAACCATCGTGCCATATTGACAAATACTGCATGACAACAAAGTAAGCACAGTCCCTACTCCTGGCTCAGAAGAGAGAAAACCTCAGTCAAGCAGAAGATAAACGGTTCTAAGACTTCAGGAACATAGGCAGCACTATTGTGCTGAATCCTGTTTGCTCTCTAGTGGTGAGCTTGCCAGATTGGGCTTGTTTTGATTCTTTTTTTTTTTTTTGGACACCAAATATGTTGCTCTTCTTTGCCATATAGCAATGGCCAGCAGGATAACAACGAATGGTATTGTGGACATGGTATAAGATATAAGCAAGGATGGAGTAAAAGTGAGTGAGAAGTAAGGAGAAGAGCAATTAAAAGAACAGAGTGGAAGGAAAAAATGGGCAGTGGAAGTCTGAGGTAATAACGCCATTCCAGACAACCAGTAACAGGGTAAAAAGTACTATTCCAAGGCACTGCAAAAACACAAAGGGGTGTATCATGGGCAGGGAAAACAGTTTCATCCACAAAATAATAAAAAGTTCAGTTTTGCCTTCAGGAATATTGCGCTGCAGTCCTCTATCCACATGGCTGAAAGCATCCTCCTCCAGATATAAACTGTGCCAAGTCTTCTCTGGATAGGGAGCTGTGTCTTCCTCCTTATACTCCACTGCTCAGAAATACAAACACACCCTACTAAATGCTCTGCAGAGATGTTCATATGAAATTGTTCTTCCTCATCCAGTCAAGTATATATTTAACTTGGGATTTACAGGGGTTTTGTTTATTTGTTTCTACCACAAAGAGTAACACTGAAATGATTTATTTTCCTGGTAATGTAAGGATTAGGATCAGATGTCATGAAGTAAACAGTCATTGAAAACAACTGGGTTGTAATAGCTCTTCACAGCATAATTTGTAACACTTCACTAGAGCTATGGACTAGAAGAAGAGTTAAAATGAACACTTCCACTAAATAGTGTAAATATTGTTATTTGTCAACTACACAAGTGTCACTGTAATTCTTAGGATCACGCCCCTCAGTATTACATCTTTCAAAATTCTCCTAAACAAAACTAGATGTGAATATATTAACAGCTTTTTATGAACATTTACTCAAAATGCTTCTGAACTTTCTCTCTGTGTATTTGCATCTTCTTTGTGTTCACTTTCTCTTAATATTTTGGGGATTGTTTTCTGGCATGAAAGTTTGCAGAAACAACAAATTGAATGTTAAGTGTCAGCACTTTAGGAATGGCTTCCCAGAATTTAAGCATCTGCAGGACAAGTACTAGGTCATGAGGAAATGTGATGGTATGCAGGTTATTAATTTCTAAAGTTTAGCAACTATTTGCCCACCACAAGGTGCCTTTTTCAAATGAGTCTTGGTAAGTTCCCCTATTTACTCATTCTAGATACATATTTCACAAAGAAAATTCCTATGAATCCAGCCAAATAAATACTAAAGAAAAATGGATTAACTATACATGCACAGTCTCCAAAGGTTTAAAATTGTATTGCTCATTCATATATTGCCTTTCATCCTAGAGAGTCATGAAGCTTTTCACAAACACTGTATATATTTGTAACACTAAAACACTGATACGTCTTTTAAGACTGTGTAACTTCCTCTAACACACAGTGAGGATTATGGTAAATTTTAAGAGGACTATGACCCGTCCTCAGCACACTACTGGATTTTTTGGGCATTACTGTTTTTTACAAGCTGAATAGCTAAGGACAATACAGTTATCATAAACAGGCAAAAGATTGTTATGAATACAGAATCAGGACCTGTATATTTACAGAGCATGGACACCACTTTTGTTCTTTTGAGAGATCTGGCAAAATAAGCTCTGTGATACGCAATTCATCTATCTCAGAAGAATGGTGGTCAAAGAGTGGGTCCTGCCATGATTTCAGACAGCAGTCTCAAGAAGGGCTGGTATTCAAAGACTTGAGCCTAGATTCCAGGTACCAGCCTCCTTGCTCAGGTCAAGATCCCATCATTTCAGTTGGGATCTTCAACATAGGGTTTGTAAAGGGCTTCAGTATTTGTCCTGTTTATTTAGATCAGAAAACTATCCTTTCCCTTCAGGCTACTCTGTGAATGTTACACTACTTGATGTACTGTAAACCAGACTGGAATATAAAATGTGTAATGGCATTAAAACTGGAAGGCCCTCTTAAATCCAAAACAGAACTGATATGCATGGATTGATTGTAAAAAACAGTTTATTTTTTATTCATTTTTAATGGGTTACATAGGATATTAATGGGATATCTCCTTTAAATTATGTTGAAGAATATGGATGCAGAGTTTGTAAGTCACAGTGAAACAAGGCCCCTACAGATTAGTGGCAGTTGCTAGGCCTTTCATGCAAAATACTGTGTTGTTATAAATTCTGTAAAGACTAATTAAAGTGTTTTCAGAGCTCTGCCATCTTGTCTGTGTAACCGAGGCTTTTTATGCTTGACCTGCAGGAATGAAATCTCCTAGACTGCTGAACTGCTTGTTTGTCTGTCTGCTTGCACAGTAATAAAGTACTTTTTTAAAATCTACAGTATGCTAGTCGCTAAGCTATTCTTAGGCCATAAAAGTAAATGTTGTCAGATAGTAGTCCCATTTCGGAAGATCTCCAGGACCTCTTCAACTAATAAGTATCATATAATCAACTCATCTTTTTATTTAAAAATGAAGTTAAAATTCTGAGTTTAAAGTTAGGCTCAAAATAATATATTCTAAGCAAATTTCTTATACAGGAAAATGTATGTGCATCAGTTTTGAACCGAAGTAACTCCACTAAAGTTTCCCTTTGTAATCGTTTTGGTAGAATCAGGATTTGACTCCAGTGGCCAAAGTTCGAGGAAAATCTGAGAAAAAAATTTAAAAACCTGCCATTACTTAATAATTGTAACTGGACAGAAAGATTTTTAACAACAAAGAATAAACAGGAAGATGTGTAGCAAGTGAATGCTGGCCACTTATTTATTATATTTATATATTTCTGCCCTTCCTCCCTCAGATACAATTTTTCTACTCTTCCTTTCACTGGCATTTTCCATACATGAAACTATGTACATGGCATGTATACATGACATGTATGCTCCTAACCTCATAGGTTTGCTAATATGCAATTTATCCCATGCATTGCATGACTATTCAGTTGATGAAAACTATTATCGCTACGAATAGCCAGTACAAGAAATCAAAGTCTTGATCTTATGTATTTCTGCAGAACTTCCTGCTACCCCACTATACAAATCTGGGCAAAGCAGAAATCTGTATAAAGTGGAGTCAGATGGGAGTGCTTGCTAACCATTTTTTAGGAAAAGCTATCACAGAAACTCACCCTTTTCTATCTTTTTTCTACTTTTATTCACTCCTTTTTCATTCTTTTATGATCTTTCATGACATGCTCGACTCCCTACAATTCAGGCACAGATTTGAATACTTACTTTGGCAAATTTAACAAAAAAATTAATCTATTTTATAATTATATCAAAATTTGAAGCTTTTCCTTATATCCTCTTCCCTTTTTCCAAACCCACTTTTATAACATAATACACAAACGGGGGATAGTATTGCATTGCTATCCTGTTTCATATAGTATTCTATGAGAAAGCAAAAAATTCACAAAATAAGTGAAAGCCCTTAGGAACTTCCAAGTTTCTAGACTTTCAACAAACTTTTATCATTTGGTCTATGAGCTTAGTAGTGTCCTCAGTTCTCTGGCAGATTATAGCTGTTAGCTCATTAGACTATTCTTCACATTAAATTACTGAAAAGGGTGATGTATTTATAATACAGCTTGCAATGCTATAAAATGGCTCATCAACCTGTTTTATTCATGGAAAGTCCACATAAGGCCACTAGTCTGTTACTGGCAATAAACCTTGGGTGCATTTTCAAGAGACTTGCATATTAGATAGTGATTTATAGCCTGTTCAAGAAATCAAACATGATACTAACAAGGCAAGGCATAACTCAGTTGACACTTTGAAAAGCAATGTAATTCCATAAGTACATCATTTGACTATGACATACACAAAGAGAACAAAAGAATATCTTGTTCTTAAGTACAACATGGACTTTGAAAGGCATAGTGACATTCAGTACACTACCATTTTTATATTTGCTTCACTGTTCTTCCAGACAAATTAAATACCTATTCCTTTTATTTGTGTGTTCTAATACTTGAGGTATACACTGTTCATATTGCATTGTGTACTTATCAATGTTGTGATTGCATACTACCATAAACAAATTGTTTATCATCTCTGAACTATTTACGTCTCTGAATATTATACTACACTGAACAATTTGTCATGGAATAATAACAAAAAAAGGTTTTAAAATCCTTTTTTTTCCAACTTGACAAACAGGTTGAAAAATGTAAATTTATATTATTCCATAGACTCACAAAATTGCAAATAATTTTATTTCTTTTTTTTTTTAATTTCAATTAAAACAGTTTTTTAAATGTTAATTTTCAATATGGCAAAAAGTTATTTCACAATAACAGTACTAGAGAGGACATAAGGAAAAGACAACTTAACTGTCCAGTTTAGTTATTCTCTTCATAACAAGTGCAAACAGCTTAAAGAGGGGAAAGCCTCAGTATTAACAATCTTCCTGGTGACAGGAAGTGATTTCGTATAAAAGAACTTTTGAAATTTTCCTTTAAAGAGTGGATGCTTTTCAGAATGCCGCATAAAGTATTGAAATGACACAGCCAATCTGGAAGACAGCTAATTAAAAAAGTTTCAGTTGTACCCTTCTCTCAAAAGTCTAAGCAATTTAGATAATTTTCAGTCAATTTTAAATTGTTTGCTATGCCCCTTTTTTGCAGTTATTGAGTGAAAAAAGGGAAACTAATTATAAACGGGAAGAAGTGGCACTCATCATATACAGAACTATCAAAAGCACAAAGCAAGTAATAACAAAAGAAGGAAGCTATTTTCTGCCAATATCTTTTCATTACTGCTATCACTAGGGTTTGATCGACCACTGAAATATTTCCAATGATGGTGAGGCCCTACATCTCTCTGCAGCAAGTTTTTTTATATGTTTTCTATGTATATTAAGTAATACATTTTTAGAATTGAGGCACATTAATATGGTAATATCTTTACAAAATGTTAGATAGAAAGTATTTCCCAAAACCTGTTTTTTTGGTAAAGTGCTCAACATCATATGAATATTCAAAACTCGTAAGTTTCAAAAGTTATTTTATTTAACACAACTTTAAAAACTGTAAAATGTTGTGATACTTAAGCAGAGGGACTTGTATTTACAATCTGCATCATCCTTTTCTAATAAGACAAAATTTCTCTGACTTGGGGATGCAGTGCTTCCATGTCACATAACATGGTTAAGTGACAGCCTTTCAGCAGAAATGTAGATAGATTTAGATAATTTACAGTTTATACTACAAAGCAGAATGAATCTCTATTAGGATTGGCACTTTTCCTTGGAAAGCTGAATACATCATGAAATGTGCTTTCAAGTTTAAATGATAACTAAATAGTAGCAGTAATGAAAACAAAAAAATCTTTAAAAAAAGCAACTTTCTAATAGCCTATCAGTTATAACCTCTGTCCACTCCTTTCTTCCTTTTGGAATTTCTTCACCTATTGATTACCTTAACTACCTATTTTGAGTAAAGTACAAGTGCTTACTGTCACATAGTACTTTTCTGTCTGTTCTATAAAGCACTTTAAGCATTATAGATATTAAATATGACTCAACTTATTAAATAGTTAGAGGACCAATAGTTTTAAAACAATAATAGGATTAACTAAGATATCTGGAGTGAGTTTTATGCTCTATAAATTCCCACAGCAAAAGCACGACCATTCACTGAACAAAGTGTGATGGCATCTGGTGATGTGTGACGACAGAACACAGAGCCGTATTAGAACTTGGCTGAAGGAGATAACTATAGAGAGACTAAGGCTTTACAGAGCTTCTGTACCTTCACAGATATCAAACCAGGTATACCTGTTAGAGTTATAATTTGTGACTCATTAACCTCTTCCATAGGAAAAGCACTCCTTGCTGTTGAGTTCTGTTCATCACTGAATGAATAAGGGTGTTAGAGTTGGGGAGGGGGACACAAACATATTTAGAAGGAGGGAAACAATATCAGTAAAACAGTGTACCCTTGAAAACACATCACACAACTCTGCTGCACTGAAATGCATTGTAATAAAACGGAAAAGAAAGCTTAAAATCAACTGAAATATTTCCCAGAAATGTGGTCATGTTTCTACACATACAATGTGCCTGGGTCATTTTACTACACCAACACAAATAATTACAATTCTATTAAAATGTTCCTGCCTGTGATTAGTGCAAAGTGGGCTCGTTTCCCACTCCCCACACCAGGCCCATAAAAAAAAGCCAGCGCTTTTTCTTTGTGAGAAGTAGCAGTGATTTTTTTTTTCCTTACATGTTTCTGTAGACAGTTCTTGAATTCTTGAACGATTAAGTAGAATTAATGTCTCTTGAATGTTGAGGCACTGGAAAAAAATCGAATTCTCTGTCATAGGGAATGTGGTGCAGAACCGCTACTGTGGACCTCTGGAGGGAGAGACAGGACCTGTTTCGGCAGGCTTGGGTTTCTCTCTGTTTATGTGAAACGGACATTGGCATATCTTGCCTGGACTTTTCCTGTGGGGTTCATACGGTAGGCAGGGTGGGGAATAGTTGTCTGAGCCATACCAAGGTCAGCCTGCTAGAGCTGACAGTTTCTGTCTCTGTACAAAGAAAAGAATCAATACTTTTGGACTACGGCTGTGCCCTCAGTGTAAAACAACAAACATGCAGCGTCTGACATGTTTCTAGGTGATTTGTGGCAGAACCTCTTGTCTGATCTGTATCCAGGAGCTGCTGTGTTACTGCTCTGTGCTTTTCTTCTCTCTCTGACGCCCCACACCCCACCCCCC
>VZRW01012122.1:189766-220605 GCA_013398125.1 Aegotheles bennettii
TTACTCAGGTACAGAGGCGTGTGTTCTACCCTACAGCTACTTGTCACTCAATAAATCACACCTACAAGCGCAGTCTACACATAGTGATCTGGGCTTTAACAAAGGATCAGAGGGACAAAGTGCAGGCAAGATACTGTAATTATAACAAAAATAAAACACAGGCTCCCAGGCACTAATAAAATGTTATTAGAATTGCAGTTTTGTTTCAGTCCTTCAGCTTTCATTTTTAACAAATTTTCTATCTTAGATTTCTCTTGTTCATCATCTTTCCAAGCTAAAAGACAAACTTTGGGGAGATAATTGATTTTATGTAAGTATCTGGTCATGGATAACAGAATGACCCTGTCCCCTACTTTGTGAGTCGCTGTCACCTACAGTCAGTGCCAGTATTTCTTCCTTGAGTTCTTTATCTCAATTTTTGTGCCACACAGTGTAGTAGAACCGTACATCTGACCCAAAAGCAAAACCAGCACTAACAAAACAGCTATCTGAACATATTTTGTGAGCAATTATTTGAACACTCTTGAACCAAGCAAGGTTTATGCAGTATGCACTTGTTTTGTCTAATAGTATAATCTGTGTAGAAACATCTCTTCAGTAAAACTTCAACATACATCACAGATATATTTGCCATGGAAGGAGCTTTACACCAGGCCTGTTCTTTCAGCTAAATTACTTCCCAGCAGTTAACTGGTAAGCCAACTCGGATATGAGGGCAACGGACAGTATCATCCGTCCTGAGTATTTTAAATGCACCCATTCATGTTAACGTAGCCATTTCAGTCAAATCAAACACTTTCTAATGCACAGTAAGTGATTCACTACCATGGAGGTTTTGAACCATCCTGATGAGAAGACGTGGGTTAGAGGAGGTCTGTGCTTCCTTCCTATTCAGTCAGCAGCCAATAGGTCCTGTTTCCTCAGCCATGTACTTCAACGGCAGTGGATCAATAATTGTGGTTTAACAACAGGGAGCCACCAATCATCATATGAATGATTAAACGTGTCTGCGTGCACACTGCTTTTCAGACTGGCTGAGCCACAAGATCAAAGTCTGTATGCTGGATTTAGTGCTGGGGGATAAGATCTAATTGGGAATGCGCACAAGATTAGGGGAGAGGAAAGAGAATCATGGGTTAGGAAAACTCCAGAGCAAATGCTTCCAATTCATACCAGTCTTGCAGAAGTGACATCACCACATCTGGTCTATCCATTGCTCGCCTTGGCACTTTCCCACCATTTTGAATGGTAGCAAGCTTCTACATACATCCTTTTGCTGGTCCTCATTAAATCAGCATCTTGCTATTCATGGAAAGAAGGAGCAGCTTTGCTTGCATATTTTAATGAACAAAGACTTATTTAAGCACAGTCATTACAAATGAAAGTCATGTTGATGAGCTTGCAAAGGGTCAGCACTTTCTGACTGGGAACAACTGACCTTCTGCCCATGCCCTACTTGCTGATTTCTCCCACTGGGGAAAGCAAAGGGCTATCACACTTGCTTGCCCACACACAACAGAAATTATGTCACTCTCCCTAAACACTGATAATTTCTTGAAGCACCTACTATTACTGACCTTAAGACCACCCCTGAATAAACAGAGGGGGGAAAAAATGAATCCACAGAAAACAATGTTAGAAACCTAACAACAGTCCCAAATCTGCTGAACATTTACTGCTGGCCTGAGTAACTCCAGATGGTCCAAAGAGAATATCACTTTTTGATCCTTTAACTTAACACTCCAAACCACAATTAGAGCCCTGATTGTCAAACTCCTAATGATTCGCTTACTCTTCAAAATTTTGACTAACTGGCTACATACTATGACCCTTTCAACAACTGATCCAATTCTTTCCTCAAGCTTTGTGAATCTGTACACAACTGGAGCTGTCTACTGGGAAACAACTGCATTTGCCATATGGTTGTCCTCCAAATAAACAAACAAAAATAATCTGAAACAAGAATTCTCAGATTTTTTTTCTCTAGTTATCATAAAGTCCCAGGGAAGTCATAAGTATGATACTTCACAACAGATATACCAAAATAGCCCACATAGTGGTTTTCATTGAAGTAGATGGAACTCACTGGTTGCCAAATAAATCCAGTAAAGGACTTTTCTCTTCTGGTCTCCCAAACCATCGATGCATACTTTTTCTTTTTCAGAAAGCAAACTCCATGTCAAAAAAGAAAAAAAAGGTTTTCCACAGTTTGTCCAAACCATTCATGGTCTTCCTAGGAATCAAGCCAATTTACACATTGACATCACCAATTCTTTTCTCACATTTCAAGTCACCAAATACCAGTGCTCTGCAATCAGAATTCAACTTACAGTGAATGTGAGGTGCTAGAGACTTGGCAGCAGGAATTGTGCATCACAGAATGTGCAATAAAATTATGACAGCACTTTGTACAATGTCTCTAACTTCAAAGAGGCTTTACACTCACTTTTCAAAACATGCCACACACCAGGAATGCTGCAAATTCAACTCACATTTCATACAGCAGCAGACTAAGCTGGTATGATTTTCATCAAACATATGCACAAGCAAATGGAGACATATCTGACCATTTGTAATTTATACACTGTAAGACCAAGTAGGCTTTATTTTGTGACCTTTTTTCATGCATGTTTTACCACAGCACATTGCTCTATAACTAGCACCAGTGATCTCTGGTAGATAGTAACTCAAAACAAAATCACAGGTAACTAAATCTGCTTCCAAAAATGTCTGGGTCCATCCTTATTGCCACATTCTATATCTGAAATCTAACTATTAAGAAATCCAGAGTTTAACATGTTCCAATAAAGGCACACTGGTTCCATAAGGAAGGATAGGATTAGAAGGTCATTCTGCTCAAGTCAATTAATTGTGAGTTATGCTTAACTCAACTGCCCTCCAATCTGCTTCAGTTCTTTTTCTGCCTTTCCAATAGCCTAAGAAAATATTTTCCCTCTTATAGCTTTCCTCCAAATTTATACTTTTATACATTACAGACATTAATGTATGGTGGGCACCCTTCTACATAACTTTAAAACGCTTTTAAGTGAATTACCCTATAAGAGGAAGGAGCTATATGTTTAAATTAATTACGTTATAATAGCACTGTAAATTATAGTTCACAACTCTTTAATAGCACTAGTGTTCTTTTATGAGATCCATTACCATTTCACAGCTTTCCTATTCTTATATGCAATATACGATTTTGATACAGCATACTTTGACATATTTTTGGCAAATCTGTTATGGCATTCTTCTTGTTGTACCTTGTTTTTACATAGCCAGGCCTCAATAACATAAAGTTTAAAAAATATATTTAACTTTATAGACCTAGGTAGCTGCGCAGGTCTCAAGGGTTTATACATTCGTATTATGAATACCTGTCCATACTAAGGACCTTAGTCTCCTGACTGAATCTCATAGAAATCCAACAATATGTGTGTATTTTTAGTATGTGCAAAACTTAATTACTACAGATTAATTGTATCACTGGATAACCTCTTAACTACTATGTATTTCACTTCATTGTTTACTTTATGGATATAATAGTTCACTTTTGAGAATTAGGAGATTTACATTTCTTTTACATATTTCTTTTCATTTTATTTCATTTTATTTTACTTCATTTTAAGAAACACATTATCTCACTATAGTGTTCTTGGACACTCGCATTGTGAGATGTAATTTTGCTCTTGGGCTCTTATATCTAGACGTTACCCTAATTGTCTTCTCATCTTCAATTCTCTGCTTTTCTTCCTTCCAGTACTTTTGGCATCCTCATGATCTTTCTCATGTCAGTTGCTGAAATTCACTCTCTTTCTCTTTTCCCACCCCCATGCCTCTTTTTCTTAATGTCTGTGTATGCTTATGACATGTCATAGGGACATATCTCTTATTATCTTTAAGTACAAACATATGAAGAAGGAAATATTATTAAACAGATATCAAAATACAAGAAAATAATTATACACCTATTATTAACAGATTATTTATGAGTTTGTGTATGCTACACTGATAATCTGACTACAAAGATATGTTAGCAAAGTAGATATGTATATCTCTTCCTAATGCCACTGGCCGCCTTTCTTTGTGAGCAAGATCAGTCATCTAACCCAAGCACATTCTTCATAACTATTTTCAGCAATGACTCTTTTCCCAGCCCTGCATTTTTATGAATCAAAAGCTCCCCAAAACTGCACATTGTAGGTATCAATATTCACTAAACTAGACCTAATACATTTTTCTAACCTTCAACTTGTTAAATTTGCACGGATGTTACGTATTGTTAAATTATAGAATTAATTCTAAAGGCACTTTAGATTGAGAAGATACAGTGTAAGTCATAGGTACAAACCAAGTTGCACAGGCTCACATTGACAATAATTCAGTCAGATCATGTACCCAGTCTTTGGAGAACATACAGAAACAATCTGTAAAAGACTTCATCATGACAAAATGAGAACATGAGCTTTGTAAAATTGTCACAACCAGATGAGAACAAAATGAACATCAAAAAAAAAAAGTAGAAGTACTTATTTCAAGCAACAAATCTTCAGAAGACTATTTTATCTGGGCTACGTAGCTTTGCTTACGTTTGTCTAACATGGTAATGTTTTGCAGTTTAAGAGGGGAAAAGTGCATTATTGCTCCTTTAAGAAACATAACTTTTAGCAGGCAGGCAATAGAGAAGATAGGGAGTGAAGAAGTTGCTAGCAGCTATTAGCAAAAGGACATACAATGGTCATGCCATCCCATGTAATTTTGGCCAGATTATGAGTTCTTACTCAAAGAAACCAATGGGCAAAATGATCATATCCTATTAAATTTTGCTATTATTGTTGCTGGAAAGGGGGTTACGCAGTGCTCATTACAGCTAGCTTTCTGCATGCTGCCCTGAGTCAAGTCTGTGCCCTGCAGTGGAATGGACTATGGAGGCCTATAAAAAGAGGATTCAAGTCTTCCAGTTGCTGATTAGGGTCTTTGACATATCACATTTATTTTCAAAGAGGAAAACACTACAAAAATTGCACTTTCTATGTTTATAACTAAAATGCAAAAGAATCTGACAGTAAGTCATTGGCCACAAAAATAATCCAAGTGCATCTGCAAGAACTATTGTAATTGTTATATACACAGATACACACACACAGATATATACATTGTTTGGGTTTTTTTAACCAGAACAGGATTGGCTTAGCATTGCAGGACATAAAACTTAGTTTTGTGTTTACACTGTACCTCTGATTGGAACTTGGATAGAGCTACTGTTGCTAGTTGGAATAAAATGTATGCTGTAATATTGTTGATATTACTCATGTTGGATAGACTGTAATGTAAATATACATTTTGCTACAGCTAGAAATACGGTTTTGATAGATTCTCAGATTTTAAATTGATTGTAACTCAGAGCAGGTCTCTGCCAAAATGAGTTGATATTTCACAAGCACATGAATGAAAAATATATGACAATGGATCAAATCTGGATCTGAATAACCTGACCTAGTGGTTTATGGTATTGTAATTTCTCTCCAACCTCTCCCACAATTTTCACACAAAGGAAAATATCTTAGGCTGTGCTGGGGGGATTAGAATTAGTCATGGTATCAACATGTTGAGATTTTAAAAGACTTGCAGACTATCAGCTATTCATAAACCACATTTCACATTTTTAGGTCATAATGTAATTATGAGGTATACAACACTTCAGATATTGACTGGGTTGATTGAATAGAGTGAGTCAATATTACTAGATTAACGATGGCAGGGAACAAGATACAAAGTAAACACTGAGACATAGAGTTCACTTTTTTAACCCCAAAACTCAACTATTTTCAAAGTAAACATAAACTTCTGCCTCATCTCCACACAGTACACTTAAAGTTAGGAAGTATCTTATTGCCCATAAGGGCACCTCAGATTCCATTTTGCCTGCAGAAGCTCCCCTGGTTTTGCCTACAAAGTTGCATCAAAGTTGAATCTGATCTCATTTTGTTATGCCTTGTTACCAGTATCTAGTTCCACTAGTATATTCAGCTATCTGATAAAAAATAGGTCTCATAGCTCTCCTAGATGCTTAATAGCTTTTGGTGTGAATAAAAAAAACACAATGCCCTTGAACTAGTATTGACGATCTAGGAAACCTCCAAAACTTAATTCAGTCTCACACAACTGAACTGCATATCCTCCTCTTCAGTTTCCTTCCTCAATGTCTGCCTGATTGGTCATTTTCTGCATGCCATCAGAAATTTCAAAAAGTAATATGCAAAGCAAAATGAAAATTGAATTAAGCACATGAAATGTTAGCTAACATGATTCTCTTTTCCTCCACCCCTTCTTTTGAAGTCCCTTTCTTATTTCTGGATCAGTGAGCATACAGTTCCTGATACATCATCACAAATGGTTGATACGAAGATTTATGGTACTTGCAACATCCTACTCTGGGATTGCTTCACTGTAAAAATTAGATTTGTTCTGTGTTTGTACAGTGACCAGACTCCTGGCCCACAGCTAGAGCTTCTATGCACCACTGCAATACAAATAATGAACAAAGTCAAAACAATAAAGAATAATAACTTTTTTTAAAGGTATTTAAATCTTATTTCTGAACTGGTGTTAGTCAAGCTGGTGACAGCATCCAGCATTGTCATTTGTTTCCAGTTTTGGAGATTCTGAGCTCCTCCTCATTACTCCTTGTACACCATAGAAAAGAGCAGGAGGAGTACTGGGTGGTTTCTATAGCTATACAAGTGAATACAACATTAAAGAATTTAGCTTCACCCTAAGGCCCTCTGACTTAATCTTTGATCTTGCTTCATTTGCTTATCCAATGTTTCTTACCTGGCAATTTATGAAAATATATACATAAATAAAAAGTATTCCATTATGGAATCAATAAAATAAGCAACAGAAAATAAACCACAAAAAAAAATCATGTTGTCTCACCCCCATTGTAATTAATGAATAGTGTTTACATAATTCCAGCTTCAAAGTCAGACATTTGCAAAATTTAGCAGTTATCACCTACCTCTGAAATGCAAAATCACATGCAGAACCCTTTCAGCTAGCTACCACAGGATCCCAGTGGCACATCCTGGGATATTTACCAGTCTCCAGCACTGGCTGCTACCATTACTTGCAAAAAGAGAGTTGGATTCAATGACCCTTACGGGTCCCTTCCAACTTGAGATATTCTATGCTTCTAGGAAAAGAAAATCTCGTCCTCAGACAATTTCAGCTTAAATGAGTCTTTGCCCTTTCCCGATGACAGCCTACAAGTCCCAGAAGGATGGAGAGATAGATCATGGTTGTTGCCACAGTGTGGCAAAATGGCAGCCATCTCTTCAGATGCTCATTTTCGGTACACATCTGTCCTGGTTCACCTGCTCCCTCAAACCTCCCTTCTAGGCAACAAAGCACACCTACATATGTGAGAAAGAACACCTAAGTAGCAGAACTCAAGCACCATACAAATTAAGGATCTATATCTATTCAACTCCAAAAACACATAAAAACTTGAAAACCCAGGGGAAAAGCGTAGATTCAAGGCAAAGAAAATGGCTGATGTGGGCAAAGGATAGAAAAAGAATCCATAATTCCTTCTATTCTTCTTTTGCCACTCCTTTCTAAAGAAAATTATTATATTCAAGGTTATTTTCTGCCAGACTTAGCAGTGATATATATCCAATTATTTTATAATTTTTATCACAGATATAACCAAAAATGAGCAGCCTCAATGAATTCAAAACACTTTGACAATCCCACTTCTTTTCTGTCCATGCAGTTCCATGGACTCATCTCCAATTGGTATATTCCTATTTTGATAAAGGCAGAGTAACAGTTGGCCTGACTAACTTCTAGAAAACAGATCAAATTTAACTCAGATTTGTCTGAATTACTCAGCTGTGACTGTGAAAATTTTGTGCTTAGAATCATTGCCATGCTTAAGGCCTTTCAACAAAAGTCCAGATACACTACTACAATGAATTTGTACCTTTATTGTAATGTGGTCTTATTATCCATTTTTTTTCTCATTAAGAAAACACCAAACAAGTAATTATTGGATAATTTGTTAAAAAAACTTCAGCAACTACTGATTCATAGACTACAGGAATGAGACATACTCTTAACAATTAATAAGGATGGTGCCAAGAGAGAGATCATTACTAAAAAGTCACCGTCCCTGGGGGTGTTCAAAAAACGGGTTGATGAGGCACTTGAGGCCATGGTCTAATGGTCTAATGGTTAGGAATATGATGGGATAAAGGTTGGACTTGCTGACCCTGGAGGTCCCTTCCAACCATTATGATTCTATGAAAATCTAGAGGCAGGCACAACAGCCTCTTCAAAAGGAAATGCTTAAATTTTCCAGTAATTTTATTTTTTTTTAATTAGCATTAGGCTGGCCATTTTTTCTTAGCTCAGAATAAATCTGAACGTATCACTCATCTTGTCATACATGGAGTTCTACTGCATTAGTTAATTTTAAACTGGAATAAATCAAGCACAACTCCTGCCACATCAGACACTAATTGCTCAATTCATAAAAATAATAATAGTAAGTGAATTACATGGGTTTTATGCTACCTGTTAATGCCACAGAAGGAAGCATGTTTCAAACCAGTTCCCAAAAAGAAAACACATACTCTTGGCAGCAAAGCTTTGGGAGGATGTAACCAGGCACAAAAACGATGCATAAAATTGATTTGGAAAAAAGTTATGCTGCTTTTTCTCTTCTAGCTGCCACAGAAATGGCACTCAGAACAATCTTCTTTTTTATTTATTTAATAGGAATTAAACCCTATTGGCTTCCTTTTCATAACTGCTTGGTTTCCAAAATATCACTGAAATCAGTGGAAGCTGCAGGTGCCTTCATGTATTTGGATACCCAGAGCATGTTATTCCACTAGTTTTCCAGTCCAAAGTTAGGCCCCAATTCTTCCAGTACTCCAAGCCTGTAATTCTGTTACTCTAAGTGTTGGTGACAAGTGTAGAGCAGTTCTGTGGACCTGTCAACTGCATGCTGCAAATGCATGTATTTCAGTTTCTACTTTATTGTTTTTTCAGTAATAAAACAACACTGTCACCAACTAATGCAGTATTCGAGGGAAGTTTCTTGCATAAATAAACCACTGGTTTTATGATTAGTTGCTAAAAAAATGGTTTGTCTGAACATCAAAGAATACCTCTTTGGTTTACATAAGGAATATCTAATAAACTTTGCATGCAAGTGAAATATTTTTGCACCAAAACAGCACTGCCCACAAATAGTGAGCTGCATTTATAATGAACTTTGCTGTGCCTTGAGAAAGTAATGTCTGGAGGGTATTTGTATTTAATGAGGCAGGGGACAATGGGTTAAAAGAATACAATTCCCATCCTAGGAGAGAAAAAAAATCAACTGTAACTGGGAGTTGAGCATGTAGCTCTTCTACACAGAAGTCTGAGCAACTTCCTTCTGAGTTCTATTATCAGAATTGGCAAACAAAAGGACCTTAATAGATGACAAAAATATAGCAAGAAATCTTGTTCCATAATCACAATATTTCTGCTATTACATCATGAATCCCACAGAACAGCTTTATAAAACAAAGTAAATTGACTTCAATATGCATTTATTTTAATTCACAAAATGGGCTCAATTTACATCTCTGAACATTTTTCAGCCTAATATATGATTTGAGAAGAATGAGATGGCTTGTTTATTTCTGCGAGAGAAAACAGGGTCCTTAAAATCATATTTTATAAATATTAAAGCAACTTGAAAGCTGCATTTTACTGCAGCTAGCAGACTAACATTTATATTCATCTAGTACAGCCACTCTCACCCCCCATTCTCAGGGTTTACTTTTATACTCAGGCTGCTACATTTTAACAATGTCCATAGCACTATCTGTCCATGCTGTAGTTCTTATTTTTGTTCTTTCCCACTCCTCTTCCACTGTCACAGTTTAACCCAATTATTTAACTAATCTAAAACTAACACACACAGAGAGTGTGCCTCAGAAACATTTCTAAGTGTATATTAGCCCAAAGAAACTAGCCTAGGGGACACAAGGTTTTTATTTATTCATTTTCTACTGACATTACTGAAGAATTATTTCTTCACAGCTTCCCAGATATAAACAAATGTAGTTGATGCACGATAGGGATTAGGCAGAAAGAAAGTGACAGTCTAGAAGGCCAGAGCATAAATTGCATGAGATGCAAAAGCCTTAAAAAAGTTATCCTTTTGAAAGGATGAGGAGGGAGCTCCAGTATCTCAGATACAGCAGAAACAACTAGAAACAAAAGTTCATTTTGTTTTCTGCAACTACACAGCAGCCAAAATACATTGCATATAGTTACTGCAAAAACATTCCAAATATATTCAAGGTGGGGTATGACCTACACTACAACCACTAAAGCACTCCAGGGAGAAAATATTTAATAAGTTTTTCATTTAGAAATACTGATAATATTTTGACGGTCCAAACCCAAACTTTTCAAATTCATTTGCTTGCAGTTCAGCATATACAGGCATATTAAGAACCCCTAATCTGACATGCAACAACTTTCCATCTTACCTGGAATCTCAACCAGGATAAAAAGTGTTGAGCATCTCCAGGTCTCGGGCTGTGTTCAGCCAGTCTCCTTACAGAGCTCAGGCATTAACTTTTTGACTCCTGCTCCCACCTGCTTTCTCAGCTTCCCAGTGCTCTGATACCTGAGTTCACCAATAACCACAGCATCAATTTCTTGCTTTCAAGCAAAAGAAAACACTAGTACAAAACTCACAGTTATAAATTTAAAAATATTTTGGGTCGAAGTTCTGTATATATGACTTTGTTATTGCAAATTTTACCTTAATATTTCTGTACTAAAATAAACAGTTCACCTTCAGGGTATGCAATGAGAAGGAAAACCCTTGACAGGTTTCTACACTACAAAGACTAGTGATCCTTACACTGTTATTTTTATGACCAAATATAATTTTGCACCACCTGCTGTATCACTGTATCTGTTTGGGCACCATAAGAGAAAAGAAGTGACTTACACAGAATACATCTAATTTTAGTGATGAAAATAGTTTTTAAGTCCAAAAGAATCACTGACCTTTAAAAAAGGACTATATTTCTGATGACTATTTTGGGACACCATATTCTTCAAGGGAAGTGGAAAAATCAGTTAGGCATGCCAGCCCTACCCCTATTAGCACCTAAGGGCATCCACTGGGTATTCTAGTACTCTGTCTTCAGATGCTGAAGCACCCTCAATTCCAAATCGCAACTGAGCAAAGAAAACTGGAAGTCCACAAACAGGTGACTGGACAATGGAACAGAAGTTGGCACAATTTTAGAAGCTGATCATAACATTTTCTCAGAAAGGCAGAAGCAATACACAAACATTTACTCATGCTCTCTTCTGGTCACAGGAATAAACCCCAATAATATTTTGTTGGTAACTGTCAGAATTTAAAGCAGCCTTCCAGCTGCACTGTTGTGAGCAGTATTCCTGCTCTCTGGGAACAGTGGTACATATGCTGTGGATAGCCAAAGCACAGGCTATGACCTCTGGCTGTATGTCCTACCTGCAGCTAGAGACTTGCAGTATTATTCCAGGTGCCAAAAGAAGCGGCTGAGCTAAATCTGTAACTTCTTTACTCTGGAGATGCCCACAACGACCACTTTCCACTGTTTCTGCTTACTAGGTCACTAGTCAGCAAAAGTCAGATTGTGTCTGCCTGTAAAGTTTAGAAACAAGTGAGTTTGCACCTAACACCTGTTCAAAAGAATGTGACTTTGTACGGCCATATTCTCTGCAAGCTTGTGAAGGCTGGAGATTCTTTATTTGAGGAATGTCCAAGCAAAAAGCAAATAGAAACATTTTACCCAACACATCTCTTTTTCAACCAGTACAAGATTAACTATTTCCCTATTTCCCTGAAATCCTGTGCAGTGTAATTTATTAATTTTATAAAACAGTTGAAGCACGGATATTATAACCTTATGTCAATAAGTGTCCTTTCTCCCTACAACAAAATAAAACTAACAAAATTTCAAAAGATTTTCTCTGTAAAGAGAAAATACTTTTTTGTGAATATCTCTGCCTAGGTCCAGTTCCAAAGTTATCAGACTGGTAGTATAAAGTAACAGATACACTGCTCTAAGATTCGTAGGCAAAAGATCTGTTTGCAAGAAAGACAGGCTGTTTTGAATCTGCACAGTAATCTTTGCAAATCCTGCACCAAAGCATCCTTTGCTTTATCCATTATCTTTAGGTGTGATCTTAACCAAAACTTTATCAAAGTAACATACCACTTTCCTGCATGCTGATTATACAAAACTCACTCTCTGGATGTTGTTCTACATGATGTCATCACACTGTAACTCACTTCATTTACAGTATCTGTTTCACTTCTACTACAAGCTAATATAACTCATTTCTTTTTTTTTAACTGCGCACAGGCTGCTAGACACATGTGCACAGCAAATGGAATCTGAACTTAGCTTAACAGCCTCATTTATTCCTGATGGTTTAAATTATTTCATCACAATTAATGACACCCCCTCAGCTTCCTGTGCAGCGCTGCCAGATGTTCAGAGACCACAAAGCCACTCTCTTCTTTGACGGGTAGTGACAAGTCGTCCTCTGAAGGACGTTCCCTCAGTGCACAGGCCGGGTGACACCTCCATTGCTTAGCACCTCTCTACCTCCCTGAGTAACCATGGTGAGAGAAGGAGGAAGACATGAGAAACCAGCCAATGCATTAGTAAGGACAAATTAAGTGAAGCGTTCTAAACTTGAAGGATCTCATCTCCTCCTACTGCAGTTTCAAGCCTGATTGTTTTATGAAAAAGACAGACAACTGCCTGCCCTGACCTTCAAGGTGTTAAGTTTTCTGTGTTTCTTTCAAAAATAATCTGTCCTTTCTTTAAAAGGAAGAATAAAGGAGAAATTAAAATGGTAACCACATGGGCAATAAACTCTTACCTACAATGTTTCTCACTATCACATCATCTTCAAAATCAGAATGCAAAAGACCTTGAATCTTAGAAAAGTTTTGCTCACATTCAGCTTGTTTTGGGGGTTTTATTTTGCTCTGTGAGCAGAAGCAGAAGATTTTCCTTTATGGTTTTTCTCTCACAAGATTCAGGTATTTTTCTCTACAGGAGGAACCTACATGCCTTACATGGAATAAAAAAGGGAGGTTGTAAGTCTGAACATTCTGAAAACAAGGATATGGCTCCATGTGTTAAAAGGCATGGGTGGAAAGCATAAACAATGTGCAACTACAACCCTGAATAAGAAAATGGCAAGTGTCTTGCATTTTTAAGATAAAGAAACAAGCATCTCTGTTCCTGAAATTCCATCCACTATTTTGAGCACATATGGCAGACATTCTATTGACTTTCTTTTTTTTAATTAAAAAAAAAATGCTGATCTGTGTCAGGGACCAAAGGGCTGCTCAGTTTGCCAAAAGCGTAGTATTAAAACAGAAAGGCCACCTGTGTTAGCCCACCCGATTGGGAGGTCAGGAGCAGGAAAGTCTGCCTGTCTTTCTGTTTCTCTCTTCTCTCTTCTTTTTTTTTTTTTTTTTTTTTGTGTTTGGGTGTGTGTTTTTTTGTTGGGTTTTTTTTTTTTTGTTAAACATACTCAAAGGCAGACTTGGAGGAGAAAAATATTCCCCATCAATACAAACCAGATAGCAGTGCCAGAAAAGCTTAGTACATGAGTCTGATTATGTGTGTGGCCACTCCAGAATGATTTCTGTTAAGAAAAAAAGTAGTTCCTCGCTTTGATTATTAAAAGTTACTTTGAAGGAAAGTCTTCAGAATTTTTCTTAAAAATCCAGTAGCAAGACTGGAGGAAAGTGAGAGGTAGCACATCATCTACAATCTGTCTCAGGCTTGTATTTTTCCACCTATTTTTTATAGTGTTTTAAAAATGGAGATTATCACTGGTGTTCTTCTTGTTGCTCATTACAGCCACTTTAACAGAGGATCCTGTAAAATATTGTATTATGCTTTGTTTTCAGCATCAGAAGGAGAGATTAATATAATCTGACAATAACAGGAACCCCTGAACATTCTCAAACTTACATTACCTCTTCCATATACACATGCATATACATGTGTATATAAGTTTGTATATAAAATACACCAAACTCACCTACATGCATACAAATAAAACCCCCCAACCTGCTCTGAAATTCATTGAGATTTATGGGGAGTCACATGGACTTCATTCTGTTGTCTCTGACTGTTTTATTGGGGGGAGTGGAGAAGCTGAATAAACTTTAAACTCTCATGTAGGGATGTATTGCCTGTGTGTCCCTGGCAGATGTGGAAAGGAGATGAAATGGGCAAGGGAGAATCGAATATCCCATCACTGCAGGTTTGCGAAGGGGAAAGAGCACTGCAAAGATCTCACATCTGGCAATCATTTGTCAATAGCTGGAAAGAGAACGGCAGGAAACTTTCTGGCTCTTGTGGAAGATGAAAAGACAAAAAACATGTGTCACACATGCACAGTACTGGTACAATGACTACTACATTTATTCCCCACCCCCCGCCCCCTTTTTTAATTTAATGATCTTCAGATATACTTTACTCTGTGGTCAAAATCATGCAGTCACTTGACTTGTTAAAGCTGCAGTGTATGTACATTTTTCAAATAAACCCCAGGGCTGATGTTAGAAAATCAAAATCATTCAAGCGTAGGCTGCCTGGTACTTTGGGCAGGAATCCTTGTGGTTTAGTCAATAAACAGAATCTAAATGAAAGACACCACAGTAACTAGACAGTAATGTTTTGAACAGTTCTTAACCAAAACAAGGAAAGAGACGAGAAACAGAGGCTGACCAAGTGGCCAGATAACAATGCTACCAAGTCCACAGAGATCAGTCTACTGCATACAGCATCTGTGTTTGAGCACAAGGTCACTTGATGTCTCTAAAAGAGAAAATATTTTTATTCAGGGCTATTTTTTATGGTTCTGCAGTTCTAGGTTTGTTTTTGGTTTTGTTTGGGGTTTTCCCCTCTTTTTTTTCCCCAGAGATATTCTATTTACCCTGCAGAAATAACTGCTAAATTAAAAAAATATAAGGATCACTTAGCCCTTTCTGAGCCACAATGCCAGATTTTACTGTCTAATTCACAAGTATCACATTGTACAATATTGTGAACACTCTTAGGGAACGAGTCATTGCAACCTACAAAAACTGAGTATGTTTATATTCACTGGTACAACTGATGGCCCTTCACAGACAGCTTTCAGCTTATTCTTCTGCTGCTTTTAAGAAGAAGCTGCTGCATCAGGAGCACATCTTGTCCCTGTGACTCTGCAAGTAAATGCTGCAGGTTGTTTAATCTGGCAAAATCACAGTAGCTTGTCAAATTATAACAGGAACAGTATCTCCCCCAAACAAGTCTGATCATGGTTAATTACAATGCAGACCAGAGAGCAGCCACAATTATTCATTATTACAGGAAGCACCTTATTTAAATTTTATGGAAATTTGCACTTGCACTCCCGTATGCCTGGGAAAAAAAAGGGAAAAGAATCCCACTCACACAAGGAAGGGCCTCAGACATCTGAAACATCACAAACTACTACATATAAACTGAGAGTGAAACACTGCCTCAATATTTACATCAAGACATTGTAACAGTGGTATTTACCAAGTCCAACTGGCATGCAAAATTGTTTTCAAGTAACTCTTTTTTAGTTTAATTATAGCAGTTGTGAACACCAGAAAAAGGCAATGAAATGTATTTTAATTGGAAAAGAAAAAAACCAAACAAATCCATCCCTATAAATATATAGATAGGCAGACACATAGACAGACAGATGGACACACAGATATAGGTATCTATACATCTGCACACTAAGACATATATGTACATATGTATTGCACAAGTTGCATCCATCCTTTACATTTAGGGCAACTGTTTTTGAAATGCTCCACAGTGCAATAAAGTTCCAGGTTCCAAACTTGCAGAATTTGAAGAAGGGAGAGATAGAGGGCTGGAACTGCTTTAGGGTAGTTCATCAGCACCAGCATATCAATAAGAGCATATTATTGTCTTATTGGCATAAGCAGACATAGCAGGTTGCCATGGAAGGAAATGCTTCCACACACGTGGGTGTGGGTAGGGAAACACACTGCTTATTGTGCACCAGGACACACCATTTCTCTTTTTTTTTGCATTCCATGTGTGTAACTGAAATGATTCTGCTGATTTAGCTTTCATTCAATTTTCCTCTAACAATTAGCTATATATCAGATGCTGGCTTTACCCATCCCATTTATGCTTTGAGCTATATTTCGCTTATAGTATAGCTTCACAGCATACATTTACATGAATCAGTATTCTTGGTAACATGGGCAGCTTCAGAAACAGGTTTAACTTTGAACTAATACTCCAAGATCACAAAAGATAACCTGAGAAATGAGTTAGCTCAGAAAATGGTTCTAAAAACATCAAAAAAGATCATTTCACCTCAGATCATTCCACAGATACAGTTTACAGCAGACCCCAATAAACAGCTGTGACAATAGAAATGGAAAAGGGTGAATGAGCAAGGGTGTTAAACCACAGAGGAGCTAGGATGGAGAAAGGGTGTGTTTGTATCAGAGAATCTAAATTCTGAAAAATTCAGAGCAAAAAGCAATAAAGCGTTAGAAATAATAAAGCACACTGAAAAGTTCTGCATCAGGAGTATATGGACCTACAAATGGAATAAGTATTTTCAGCTGCTAGATCCCCCTAACTAGCTGTCCATAAAGTCACCTGTAACAGTAAGAGATGAGCAACAGTGACAATATTCAACAGTCAGAAAAAGCTTTCCACCTTCAAGACTGCCTAAACATTAACAAACTACCACTTTATCAGATACGTACTGAAAAGATGGCAGCATTACTGTTTAAGCTGTAAGTGAGCTTTAATGACTGTTCCAAGCCTGCCATTCTGCTTGCACTTCAGGATTATGCTCGTTTTTATATGTTAATAAAGCAGTACATACGCACACAAAGACATACGAAGATATACACACGCTTCTCTGCTCACTGCTTTGCTGTGCAGTATTCTGAGAAGCGAGAAACACCAACCCCTTGGCCACCATGGCACCATCTCCAAGATCTCCTTAGACATCTAGGAAAACAAATAGGGCCTGGGCACTCTCCAAGTGTGTATATATATGTATGTATGTATGTGTATATATATATACACAAACACACACATATATGTATTAGTAAGTATGGATTCTTTATGGCCTGCCTCAGGTCCACTATGAAAACCTCTCTCTTGATCACTGCTTGGACAACAGGGAGAGAGCGCTCTCATCTGAGTAGGTTTAAAAAATCGAAAATATTTCAGTTAACTAAACATGTGAGCATTAGTGGTTTGTAGGTTTTAGGTTTTTGTTTGCTTGTTTATGTTGGGTTTTTTTTACGAAAATGTCAAATAGGAAGCAAAAAGTAAAGGTTGGACAAAACCTAGCCTTTAAAATCTGACAATGTGTATCAAGGGAAACATTCATATCTCTTCCAATGCTGGAAGCATCTTGTTATTTTTAGTGAAAACAATGGCAGTTTCCAGCAGTTACAGACCCAAGTCACAATGTTCATTAGGGAACATCAACACACACGCAGAGAAAATAAGCTTCTAGTCCACCACTTTCCCTTCTAACCCAGTTGTCTGAGAGAACCTTCCAAATGTCCCTTGCAAATCCTGTCTACTGAATGAAACAATGAAACATACAGATTCCACCAAAATCACAGAATCATAGAATCATAGAATGGTTTGGGTTGGAAGGGACTTTAAAGATCACCCAGTTCCAACTGATTATAATTTTGAGTCCTCTTTTTAAACTATTGTTGGGAGTTCCATACACTGCAGGTTGCCACGCAGTGACAATAGAGCTGAGATGCAAGTAAGCTCGGGCAATGAAAACATCTTGAATTACTCTGGAGTAGCGAGTTCTGCCTTTCAAGGACAGAATAAGTTACCTTATTTTGCTTTTGAGAAAAGCAGTCTACACAGACATTTGTGAACCTGCAACAGGGGTGCTTTCGGCATACTACTACACAGACAAACTGACACCTTGCATTATTCAAGCTGCTTTCAAATAAAAAAATCATAGAATCAGAATCATAGAATGATTTGGGTGGGAAGGGACCTTAAAGATCATCTAGTTCCAATCCCCCTGCCATGGTCAGGGACACCTCCCACCAGACCAGGTTGCCCAAAGCCCCATCCAACCTGGCCTTGAACACTGCCAGGGAGGGGACAGCCACAACTTCCCTGGGCAACCTGTGCCAGTGTCTCACCACTCTCATAGTGAATAATTTCTTCCTAGTGCCTAACCTAAATGCACTCTCTTCCAGTTTAAAGTCATCACCCCTCATCCTATCACTGCATGCCCTTGTAAAAAAACCTCTCCAGTCTTCCTGTAGGGCCCCTTCAGGTACTGGAAGAGCTGCTGTAAGGTCTTCCCAGAGCCTTCTCTTCTCCAGGCTGAAATGACAATGACCAAGAGCTCCTGGCTGCTAAAACAAAACTGAAGGCTGTCTCCATTTCTTCATGGTTGATCTGTCCTAATTCTGAGCAGAAAACTACAAGGGAATCAAGTTATATTCACAAAGCAAATGTGTTGCATGATTTTTCACCTCACAAAATCAATGCCATGTGGACCTGTTTCTTCACTGTACACTCTGGATAAATATTACTGTGCAGGTATGGTTTTGCCATAAAAGCAGTGCCAACCAAAAGATGGCTACTAACTAAACTGTGACTTGAGTGTCAAATTAATATTCCTCATCTATAGACCATTTTATTCATACACTTTTTTATCTCTTAAATGCTTCAGCTTTGTAAGTACGTTTCCTATTAATGTAGCATGAAACTTGTAGTACAAGGGATTTCTCACCTATTGCCTGGATCATGTCACTCCTCTCTTTGATGTGGAAGGTAAAGGAAGCTGATTCTAGTCCAAGCTCTTCATCTTAAACTTCAAGGCTCTGAACAACTCTGCTTCTGGCTACAGTTCTGTTTGCCATCACATTCCTTTCATTCTGCTCCCTGAAACCCATAGCCTTTCTCCCCCCTTGCCTATTTAGCCAGCTCTTGTCTTCAGACTTCCACATCCTTTTTCACACCTGGGCAGTTGCACTCACTGCATTCCACTTGTTCTTTGAAACAACTGATTTCTTCTGTGAAGTATAAAAATCCTTAAGCCACCTAGGGAAAGTCACCTCTGTCCTACCATTAAATGTCAATTGCAATGCTCAGGGAGACAGTCATCCTAAGGCCACTGTTAGTGTTTCACAAATGGAACACACCAAACATCTGTTTAGGTTATCATTGTTTACAGGACCATCTCATATTGCTTGTTTGTACTTTGCTAGGTATACTACTACCCTTAAATAAAATGCAATTTTAATGTCATCATTAACAGTTTAAAACCTTTTCCTACAAATAAATCTGTTTGTCATTGGCTGCTAATTTACATATGTACTTTTTTGGGACAAGAATTTGAATAATTTCAAGTGTAGAGGATGCCTTCAGAGGATAATATTTGCACTGAGGCATTCTCAGAAACTGGTAAAACAGGATGTTTAATATATTGTAGAGATTTGGAATCAAATCTATGAACAAGATATCTTCTACCCTCACTAGCAGGATTATTGAGCAGAAGTCAGAAGAGAAGTAAGGGATGGTCTGGGCAAAATTTTAGTCCCACCTGGAAGGAGAAAGTTGAAATCCCATAGATAGACTGGGAAGTCCTTACTCTGGAAAACGAAGTGGGAACAGACCTTTGTTGAGACATTATGCCTTATAAGAAAAAATAATAAAAAAATAATCCTGAAGGCAAGTAACTCTTTTTTTCTCAATGCCATTGTTTGTCAAATAGCAATTATGCAAGACAACCTATCATGTCCAAAGAAGTTAAAAGTCTGGAAGACAAATACCAAAAAGACAATTTACACTGTGAAACTGAAGGGAAGAATTCTTCAGGCAACTTCCTTCTGCGCTCTATGTAGTGGTATTTTTTTTTGGAGCTCTCAGGTCTAGAAAAATGAGTGTCTTTAGGAAGGCACCTGAAAACTGATAACATGTCTCAATCAGATTAGAAGAGTTTCTTTGGCAGAGACATGGACACTAAGATTGCACAGAGATGGCAATGAAGGAAAGACATAAAGGCACTCCAGAGCTATCGCAACAAAATGAAAGCAGAAATGCAATTTGATAAGAAGGCTAAAACATAGTACCAGTCCTATCTGAATGTTTATGTTTTCCCTATGTAAACCATTAGTTTACATTGAACTCTTAACCTTAGATGGACTAAAAGGCAGCACTGATCTGATACACAGTTGCAATATCTCAGCATTACAAGTCAGCTTCCTTTGTGGTGCACTGAAGGTTATACCGCACAAAGTGTGACTGTTTCACAACTGGATCACACCTGGCCTCTCCAGCATTTATTCCATTTCATGGCTCTCAGAAAAATCTGTTTCACAACTCATTTAAATGGATAAAGAACACATGCTCCACATGAAAGTCCTTTCATTTTGGGCAGTCTAACAATTGAAATTCAAGAATGTATCCAAAGAACAGAGAGTCAGGGTGTTTGAAACATTATGTGGTATAGCACCATCAAGTGCAACATGGCAACCACAATTTACCTCTTTTAATCTAGCACAAGTATTCAATTTCCAGAAATCTACTGCACAGGAAAAAAACTGTGTTTGAAATGAAGCATTCATAGGACTTAATATTTCTTCACAGAATGTAAAAAAAAGTATCTTTTCCAAGACTTCATAAATAGATCTATTAGATCTACTATTGACTGTAAAAACTACAGTCAGGGTTTTTTTTGATCCTAAATGAGTGACAGACCTTCAAATGAGGCTGCTATTTTTCTTATCTAATCAACTACCACAACTTCAGAGTCACAAGTTATGTTTTCCTCATACCAATACCATTGTGGTTTTTAGCATAATCACTTTGGCATCCCATGGTCACTTCGATCTGTAACATGAAACAGGTTTATTCCTGTGTCTTAAAGCTAAGGTCATCTTAGTTACTGTAATGCGCACTTCTTACAGCCACTGTCTGGTGGCTCACAACACTGAACTACAAGGGACCAAAACACTGCAGCCAAGAACAGTCACTTTCTGCAGGAAACAGACTAATACTGTACCATTGTTCTCAGTTTCTAATCTAGAACCATATCTAATTACAAATTTCTATCCTAGTTTTCAAACTTCTACATGGAGGCAGAAAGACTTAATGAAGCCATTTTGCATCTGAATTTTCAGTGGATCTGAATGCACTCTAGTGATTAATTTTGACAATGTATTTTAACACCCTGCAGCGACCCAATAACATGGTTCGAGTCCTCATTTCTCTTATTGGTCCTTTTTCTTTCCACTTGTGCTATTCCCTTTTTCGAGCCATTAAGTCATTTTTCTTCAGTTTTCACCTTTTACTTTCCTATTCAGGGTGTCCAGATCAACCCTGGTGACTTCTCATTTCCATTACTGAATCTTTCTATTCTTCCTTAACTAAAGTACCCTACACAAACTGGCTCATATCTCTTTGCATTAACATTCCAGCTTTTCTTTCTTCTCTGCTTCAAGGATTCTCATGCTACTTAAGAGCATGGGCAATATCTTAAAAGACAAAATGCTGTGTGGACCACTTCTCCCATTTACAGTCACGTGGAGCACCTCCCCTCCCACCTGGAGTTACTTAACATCCCACAGTGAGTGTATACATGGAAAAGTACCAGCAGGAAAATGTTCATGCAATTCAGCAGCAGAAAGCAAAGAAGAAAGCCAGCACTGCACAACTAGTCAGCTCTCCGTAAGACTCCAGAGAGTGCTTCACAGACCATCAGAAAGGAATGACTCTGTGAGCTGTTCCTTATACCATCTTGTTTTTCTACTTATGACAATCACTGTAACTTTCAAAACAATACTCACAGCAATATATATAGCACAGAGTAATTTCTGGATCTGTTCTGCACCTTAGCTCTCTAGACTCACTGGACTCCCTCCAATTCTAACTACTATATGCAATGATCCATTATATTAAGGTACAAACCAGACCTAAATGTTCCAAAATGGCCTTTGATATCTGCAGAACTCCAGGGTAGCAGTCAGTAAGTTTTGCATCAGTGTTAGGTATATTGAAAGTTGAGGACTCTATTGATTTTAAACTCTAAAAATTAACAGTACAACCGGCATCATATTTCGAGCACTACGGAAGGCAGGAAGATGAAGACAGTACTCTGAATTTTAGCAGATAGATACCTGTACACACAAAAGCTCCCTGAACACATTAAGACACATGTCAGAGAAAGTTTATGTCACAGGAATTAAAAACTATTCTCTAATAAATACAATACAGAAATGCACACAACAATCTACTTTGTCATCTCTATTTACAAGTAGTAAAAATACTAAAACCAGGTTGAGAACAAGTATAAGCAGTTGAACATTTAGTGTCTTTCATTTCGCAGATTGTAATATTATCCATGTTTATGAACCTTGTTTGACTGATGGCTGAATAAATGGAATTAAACCCTGTTATTACTCCTGGTATTACTTTTATTTAAAATAAAATGTGTACCCGACTTGTCTTTTTTTCTTTGGTTCTTTTTATTCATATGCTATGGTATAGATGGCAAGCAGTGTATCAGGATTCAAACACTTTGGACTCTGTATGTCATGCAAATTCATATTTTGAAATTGTTTGATACTGTGCTGACTGCTACTAAAAATTTTGAAATAACATTCAAGCTTTAATGATTGGATGACATTCATCTGATACAAAACTAAGTTTCTTTCTGTCAAAAATGTAGAAATGAATGAAAAAGGTCTTTAAAGTGTCCCTTTCTGATCCCTAGGGCATAGCAGTGCTGAGAGCATAGCTACTGTGCAGTATCTTTCTCAAAGGAATAACAACTCTGTGTGAAGGAGCTATTTACAACTTGCTTTGTGTGTGATCAGCAGAAACAGAAGACAGAACAACAAGCATAAAGGCTTTTCCCCATCTATCCCTTCTGANACTTATTTTGAGCTACAGGAAAAATATCTGCCCAATCCTTCACTCCTTCCTTCCCCACAGAGATACGGACATACATGTACACACTGTCTTTCCATACCAAGCCTGTCCAGGGGCAATAAGGACCTGAACATGGAATACATTAGGAGTGATGCTCTTGTGACCAGGACCTGAAAAGATAGGCCAAAGGAGAGAAGCAGTGACAAGAGGTAGAAGTGAAATACACTTCAGTGACTGGTGCAGCTAATGGAAAATGCCCAGAGCCGGGTGCCTCTTCTACAGAGCACCTTTTGAGGTCAATGCCAGCGATCATCAAGGGAATCTGAGCAGGCCATAGGGAAAATCTGCAACAGGCAGAGTACTTGTCAGAAGACATACCACCACTGTGGGAATGTCACTGTCACTGTGGAAATTTTTCTGTAGTTCCAAAGGGGTGTGAGGGCTGTCAGACAGCACCCCTGAGATTCCTGGGAAAGTACCAACATGTTCTGCAGTCCCACAGATGGTGCCAGGAGTCTAGCTACCGAGAGTAAACTGAAAGTTCAGGAAAAGCGGGGAGGATAGTCTTAGTCTCAATTCTTTTCCCTATTTCATAGAGGCAATTTTTGTCCTTTTCCTCTAACAATTTTTATTCTTTACCTAAAGCACACTAGAGTACAGGTTGATGCTTTTTGTTGTTTTCCCTCATTGAAAACTTCTGCTGTGGCCCATTAGCACCAACCATGACTGACAGGAATGCTTTCATAAACATAGAGCAAATGCAAGGATGAATCAACAGATGGTCCCTACATTCACGTACTCAGCACAAAAAGATCCAAGAAGAGGATTTCTGAAGCAGAAGGCAAAGCTTGCATTGCTTGTCACAGTTCTGACATTGACGATACTACAGTCAGAGGAGACACTTGTGCAGATAAAGGAACTCAGGTACAATTACCTGTAGGGCTTAAGTGCTTTGGCAGAAATACCATTTCAGTCAGTAGTGTAATGAGACTGCATATCCACACACGAACTACAGAGGAGAGATTTTGAAGACAGTACACAATGTTTCCATCACTAACAGAAAACTGGAACAGAAGATGCAGCCTGGAAGAAAAGAAAAATCCCAAGAAACAAAAGCATAGAGGTAAAAAGCTAATCTCTGATCCAAGAGGTATTATTGTAAGAATTGCATTGTTGAAGGCCACGCTTGGTTCCAAATTTGGAACTATCCTACATGTTTCTCTCATATAAAATGTTACAAACATGTATTCTCATCAATGATTTAAAGCATAATTTGTAAGAAAATCCAATAGATGATTACTCGGCTCCCTTCTTAGTGTAGCTTTCTAAGAAATGGGCAGTGTATCAGTAAAATCCTATTAACAAGTTATTTGGGACAGAACATAATAATAAAGTCTTTGGAGTGAGATCAATGAATCAAGGTTTTCTTTGTATATGAGGCATGAATTTGGTTGTGGAGAAGAGAAGAGGAAGAATGGAAGAAGAAAAGAGAATGAACATGATTTGCTTCATGAGAAATAAGAACACTGCCAATACACACCTCTGTTACTGAGTACAGTTATTAAAAACTCTTCCCTATCTGTTATACTAATTTTTCAAAGTCTCAAAAGAGAAGTATTTTACTTTTACTTTGCAATTAGATTGTGTTTAAGATATTCATCATGTTCTTGGTCAAAGACTAAGAGGACTTCCAGCAAAGGACTGAGTAGATTATATATTACTGGGTGGAACAGAAATGCAGTAAAACAGCAATCATCCATGATGATGAATCTTCACATTATATGTAAGACTGGATTTGTCTCCCCTTCCTATCTTTCTGTCATTCTTAGGCCTACAGGTAAGCCCTGTCAATTCAGATTGTTGAAGGTTGATGAAGTGCTTTTGAAGAAAAGTAGAACCGAAAGAGGCGAGTAATTTACACTTGTGGTGTAAATATGTGGTGGCTCCCATGTCTGTATCAGCCAGCTGAGTCCACCTCAGTCTGTGGCAACCAGTTTTCTGGCAGATGAGAGGAAGACTAGCTAAATAAATAAACTAAATATTAATACCCTAAGTCTTTTAACATGGTATTTAGTCCTTTTGATAATGCTAGGCATGTAAAAGTGATGAGTGTGCATTACCCTGTGATTCAGTACAATGGTTTGCACGTTTTATTGTCCTTATCCCTGTTCATCCCACCACAAGTAACACCAATCAAGTGACAGTGTTTATGCAGCACTTCCACTGTGAAAAATAATCTCACATGCAAGATGAAAAAAACCCGCTAGATTAAATTCTTTCCTAACATTTTATGAGTTCTTCAGTTTCCAAGTAAGAAGCAACCTGTTTGTTTGCTTCTCTTTCTTTGTTAAAGACAGCCTACTCTCTGGAGAACCTTGTTTACTTGTTTTAAACATGTTTTCATATGTCTGTTAATAAAATATGGGGGTGGAGGGGGGTGTGTGTGGGGGGTGTGTGTAGGTAAAAAGTAAGCCTGGAAGTGGCATCAACACTTCATCAGCTGTGGTGACATCAAAGATCAGTCTTAGTTCACACCCAGAAGATGCAGAGGTATGTGTTTCTGCCCTCTACTTTGTATCTGAGTCTAACAAGGCAGAAGAGTAATCTGCTGAAAACATACTGCCCAAATGAAATGATATCACTAAATCTGCCTATGAGTCCACACTCCTGTCCCATGTAGTTCTGAAAAACCTTGCTTAGATTTAGTTATGCATTTATCTAAAGATAGAAGAAAACAGCTAGAAATAGTAAAAAAATAACTAACATTAATAATTCACTAGAAAAGAGCCTACAATCTAAAGCAATTTTGGAAACAATTCTACAAGACAAGAAAAGAAAATTTTCCAAAATTACTATGTGTATTTTATCTTCACAAGAGTGAAAATATCTGACCCTTGAAAATAATAATTTTTTTTCTGAAAGTGTAAAGAACAAAAAAAGCGAAGAGAAATTAACACATTATGTGCTTGCTCCAGCTTACATTTTATTTCTGAGCTTTACCGTTGTCTGATTTTGCCACTGATTTTAGTGAGCATAGTCAGGCAGTAAGTTCTCTCAAGTAATAAAGCTAACTAACTATGAACATTGCTACAAAGACAACATGAAACAACAAATCATTTATGTACCTTTATGTCAAAGTTTTCCTGTAGATACATGTACACATTGTTTCTTCTATTTCTCATTTTCCAGTCTTTCCTAATGCAGACTCCATACATAATCCAAGTGCATAACTTTAAGCACATGAAACATTGCTCTATGCCTAGTGCTTTGCTTATTCATAGCCCAAACATCCAAATAATTTTTTTCAAATTTGGCCTTGAAAGAACTTGTTAACAAGAATTATTTACATAACAAGGTTCAAAGCTATGGGGTTTTTTTGAGCTACCTGCAGAATAAAATGCTGCAATTCTTTAAAACTCTAAAAAAGCTGGGAAGATTTTTACCAAAGTGTACAATAATACACTGAAAACCCACAAAACTAACTTCAGGTCTTTAACAGAAGTGGAAGCATGAAAAAAATCATATGTGAAAGTGATCAGAAGTCACTGATTTTTTAATTTTTTAAAACTGAGTATAGTACTGTCACATGACACTATGGTAGATAAAGACTCAACTTAGAACTCTATGCAAAGAACTGTACAACTGGTAATACTTAGTTCTATATCTTCATTTTTTTTTCCTTTGATTCTTTTCTTGATGTTCTTGTTCTTCATGAACACAAGAGAGATATAAATTTATCCTTAAATGATATCTCAAGACCTACTGAGAAAGAATTTTCACAATGAGAATTTAAACTTATTATTATTGCAAATTAAGAATCTTTCTAGAGAAAATAAATATGTCATCATCTTTCAAGATTTGTCTTTATTAGGAAGGTTACATAAGAATACATGAATACATCCGTAAATGGATCCAGTTATAGTAGTCAAAAAACCTAACGTAGGCGCATTTAAATGAGTTCTGCCCATCTTCACACAGATCTAGTTTTGAGTTCAGACATATAATTGAACTATCACGGTGTAAAAAATTGTTGCATATCAGCTTAACCATGGTACCTAAATGCATGTGCATATATCACCCACTATAAATCTAAGATAAAATGTAGATGACTAAAGTTCACACATTTTACCTCACATTTGTTGCGGCAAGTGGATGGAGCTAATTACCACAGCTCGGCTGACTTACAAAACCAGGTTTAAACAAGTCTACATTAGAGGTTATAGTAGCATAATTAGATGAGTATATACATTCATGTATATAGAGAGAGCTATATAGACGTGTGTGTATAGATATGTGTGTGTCTCTGTGTGTGTGTGTGTGTGTGTGTAGCTCAAAATAACTTCTTTTTTTTATATTTTTTTGGTGAAGACCCAACTATTGGAAGCATCAAAGTAAAATAGTGTTAGTTTCTGCTTTATATTTGCAAACCAAAATATAAAAGCCTGAAGTCAGCATATTCCAAAGTATCAAAAGGCAAAAAAAATCATGTTAAATGTATTATTTTTAATCTCTTCATCTTTACACCAGCCTCATTATTTTGTGAAATCCAAAACATGCTTGGCAATTAATGCTTAGCAGTCTCTGAAATTCCCAGCTGCTGTGTAGTGCACATTATTATCTTTTTAACACAACAGTAAAACCAAAATGGTTTTCTACTATTTTGCACCTTGAGAAAAGTTACTGGAAAATGTATGCAATGTTAGTTCTGATTGGAGCGGAAAAGTCATAGTTAGTTGTATTTCCACATGATATGCATAGAGATGAATTGCATCTTCTGTTTTTAAAATAATTAAAGAACTTTGTTTTATTTTGACATCAGACTTGTAGATAGCAATGTAAAATAAGACCTTCTGTCAAGTTACCTCTTCTTGGAATGATATATGAAATCTATTTGCAGGATATTTCCAAAGTTTTCTTCATCACAGTTTTTAGGAAAAAGTTGTAATATACTGTAATTGACTTGGGAAATTACTTTTAACAGTAACAAACAGTAACATAAATAAATACTTACGCACATTATATGAGCATATACCACTGGCCACTTATCTTCAATAACTGTGATTTTAAAATTTTCATTTGCAGTTCATCGTAAGTAAACTCTGAACAGTTTGTGCTCAGCATAGTCCGAAACAGCTAACACATACTCTGAATATTGTTTAGAATTTATGAAAGGTGTTAATGAGGGTTTCTGAAATTTGAAGTAATGATTCCATTTATAAATCATTCTTCTCCTTTATGGCTAACTGCTTGTTGAGTTTATGACTCTCCATAAGCCTTGTCAATTTAACTTTTTAAAACCACCACTACCACACCATCATGAATTGGAACTAATCAGATTAACATCTCGTTATCTCTTTTTATGCAAGCAAAAGAAATAAAACATACAGCCAAATGTAGATGTCCTAACAGTTCTTATGCAACAGATAACACCGGATATAGATTATTACAGGATGTTTGAGGGTTTCTTTTCTTTCCTAGTGTTACGTTCTTTAAAGGAAAAATGTCACATATAACTGGATTTCCTGGCAGATATGTGGACAAGTAAGAAATTAAGAGTGTGTGCATCTGCTTTATAATGTAAGAGTTTTCAAACAAATCAAATATTTCTCTTCACTGCAAAGGCATACTACACTAATTTTTAACTGCAGAATTCAGAAAGAGTAAACTGTACATATGAGTAAAAAATTACATATGAAAACATACACAAGTACAGATATGCTACGTAGGTACTTACATAAGATGGAAGAATTTAATCTCTTCTAAAATTTTGTCTTATTGTAAGTACAGTAAGATTACTTTCTTCTAAAATTTTGTCTTATTGTAAGTACAGTAAGATTACTTTCTCTACTTTCAATGCTAATCTGGCAGTATTAAGAATCATCAGTTTTTATGAACTCTTGAAGATACAAATCCTTGCACGTAATGTTATCAGTTACCATATCATTCATAAATAAAATATATAATACATGGCCAGACAAACCCTTGCAAGAAACTCAACTATCAAGCAGTAAGAATGCTAACAACATGAGCAACAATAAAATTAAGTTTATACATAAACTTTGAAATTACACAATTACTGTAAAGGACTGTTCACAAGACACCAGATCTTCTCTGTGATCTCTGTGATCATTTCTCACTTGCAAAACCAAAAACCTGTCACATTGCTCTTTAGTGTCATATATTCTGTAAATGCAAATATATGTGTTTATATGCATACAGCAACATTTTGCACCCAGGCTTAGATGTTTTGATAAAGATACAACACATAAGTTCTAGAGCATTCTGTCTCATGAAGGACCGAATCAGTCTTCACTTACATCCTTGCCGCTTTGATTTCAGTGACTTTACATGCATGAAGTATAAGAAGAGTTGTGAACAGCACACATATCACACAACAAACTTGTCCAAACACAGGTGTCTACCTTTTTATAAAAACTGTCTGATTTTTAGATATCCAGACTACACACAAATGTAACTTAGGTCCCAATTAAGTCTTCCATATACATATTCATGCAGATTATTTCCACACTAATCACCAGCAACATGTACATATAAATAATTATCGTATAACATATACTACAATTTTATACTACACAGAGCTCTGAACTGAAGACTTCACAGTAATTTATTTAAAAATCACTTAAAAATCAAGTATGGCATGTGACTTGAATAGCCTGGGACCATACAAAAACACAGAGCAACTGAAAAAATCTAATAAGACTCAAAACAAAGTTTCTTTCCAGGGACTGTATCTGTACAGCCGTTGTTCCAAAATCCCTACTCGTGCTCTACTAGACAATCCTGTTAAACTTTGCTAGAAGTCATTACTTACAACTAATGCAAACTGGATGGAAATAAATCTTGCAAATGTGCAGCATTGTTACATTTCATTATTTTGTCCTTTTGCAGTCTAAAATTAAATCCACCTGAGTCATGTCAACCATTAATCACAGAATCATACAAAGACATGTTTAAAAAATGTAAAATGGAATGAGGGAGTAGTAATGGTAACATACAGTACCATGAGCTGCTTTGGACTCTCAGTCAGTGGTGTACAGTTAACAGATCACTCCTGGCCTTCAACAGACAGGGTAAAAAACCAAAAATGCCCCCCCCCCCGCTCCCCCACCAGGGCTGTGGGCTAGGGCAGTGGAGCGGGAGGGGGCTGGGGGAGAGGTCTGGCAGTTTACAGGAGAAGGCAACCCAGCTCTCTCTGGGTGCATTCCTTCCCCTCTATCTCCCAACCTCTTTGCATGTGTCTTGTCATATTTTCTTCAGCTGCTAATTGTCTGGACTGCAAGATTTTAAACAGCCACAGCTTAGGAAAAGCGAAACCCATCTAAGTGAATATCGCAGCCTGTCAGCTTCGTGCTGCTGGGTAAAATTTTCCAGGGGAAGTGCTCTTCTGATAGTTCCAGAGTCTCTAAGTCACCCTCCCTCCCCCTTTCCCCCACCACACACACTCCCCTTGAGGCCTGAATGCACTTGTGGCAATAAAACATTCATGCGACTTGGAATTTTAACACAATGCCATTTCCCTAGTTTAACCTGAAAGGAATGCACTAGTCACAACAGACTACATCATCCTGCCATTAAGCCCTGCCAAGGAACCGCTTTTTTGGCTGTGCTGGGCCACTCTGACGGGAAAGGAGTACACAGACCCACACACAGAGCACAGAGGGGCCACCTCTGCTTCCTCAGCCTTATCCAGCAACACCCTGCTCTTAACCATGACCCCCGGCCTGCTTCAGGGCTCTGACAGCCCTGTGATGCATGTGTCACTTCAGG
>VZRW01012122.1:220732-230732 GCA_013398125.1 Aegotheles bennettii
GGAGCGGGAGGGGGCTGGGGGAGAGGTCTGGCAGTTTACAGGAGAAGGCAACCCAGCTCTCTCTGGGTGCATTCCTTCCCCTCTATCTCCCAACCTCTTTGCATGTGTCTTGTCATATTTTCTTCAGCTGCTAATTGTCTGGACTGCAAGATTTTAAACAGCCACAGCTTAGGAAAAGCGAAACCCATCTAAGTGAATATCGCAGCCTGTCAGCTTCGTGCTGCTGGGTAAAATTTTCCAGGGGAAGTGCTCTTCTGATAGTTCCAGAGTCTCTAAGTCACCCTCCCTCCCCCTTTCCCCCACCACACACACTCCCCTTGAGGCCTGAATGCACTTGTGGCAATAAAACATTCATGCGACTTGGAATTTTAACACAATGCCATTTCCCTAGTTTAACCTGAAAGGAATGCACTAGTCACAACAGACTACATCATCCTGCCANTGCATGTGTCACTTCAGGACTTCTGCAGAGTCACAACACTGAGCAGGCAGCTCCAGCATTTCACTGACTTGCTGCTCTGTCTCAACAGGCACTTGATCATCTGCCAGAGGGTGGCTGGATTTTTTTTCCCTTTTTTTAAAAAATAAAATAAAAAATCAAAACCATTTTCCAGCGTTTTTTTTAAACATATACACTATTGTTACTGTTAAATGTTCTTTGTTTAAATCCAAAGACTTTTCCTCCACCTACATAGCCTCCCCCCAAGCACATAAAAAAAAGAAAAAAAACAACCCCCAAATCCAACCTTTCCAATTGCCTGTGGTAATTAGGTTATGATTACTGACAGAACAGTTTGCTTAGGGGACTAGTTACCAAAGCTACCAGCACTTTGGTATTCTTGTGGCATTTTATTTTTTCTGTAATTAAAGAAAAGGGGGAAAAAAGGCAGAAGTATTTCCTTGATGATTTACAAAGAATGCTGATGGCAAAGGGAAAAATTAAGTGTCTCATTTGCCCTCTGTTAACCCTTCTGTGTAACAACAGAGTTGCTGCAAATACAAATCAGAAGTGTCATGCAGCAGAATTATGCACAAGAAGTTTTTACCTGTCATTTTGATTTTTGAAAAGGTGAACACAGATTTCTAAGACCTCATTTTACTTACTTTGTCTTGTTCTGAGTAACAGGCAGCACAGCCGTCTTCCCCAAAATGAATTCTGGTGATCTTTGCACTTCTTCACTACTGGTTTTAATTCTTCTGCAGCTGAATTACCTTTGATTTAAGTGGACAGAGTGCACTGAACAAACAGGCAAGGAATTTTTTTCAAAAAACTGGAAATATACCCTCAGCTACTTTGGCACTTGTATTTAAAAGGGAACCGATACCAACTGTCCTTGCGTCCTTCTGCCCCTTATACAGGTCATTACAGACATCTGTAAGCCAACTTAGGAGATAAAAGCATTCTTAGTTCCACAGAACACAACATTAATTGTAACTCATGAGAGTTGACTAGCTCTCCCTTGTGACTGATTATCATGTTATCATAATTATCGACATGGCATTGTGGTTCCACAGATGGTTTACAGAAAGACCCAAGAGGATAGGTCCCTCTGCCCAAGGAGTTTACAAAGGGAATTAGACACTACCATGTGAGCAACAAATATAGGGTGCAAACAGAATAGGAGGAAGAGAAAGAGGTTACCACATCTGAAAGCCCAGGAGAAGTGCTTTAGTTATATAGCATCTCGTTCTTACATCATAACATCTGGGACCATATCTCTACATGTAATCATGCAGAGGTCAGGGGAAATAAGCACAGGTTAGAAAGATATCCCATCAATACACAACAACATCCAAGAGATGTATTTCAAAATGCAGAACAGATTAACAGATCCTTTGTTGAAAAATGCCTTGTGTCATAGGCATTGAAAGCAATTTTTCTGTGATTTTTCCATTGAGAATCATGTTTCCAGAATGAGAAAGAAAGCTGTAGTTCCTCTGGACTCTAGGTTTGCTTGACTAGTATGTATGTTTTCAGGAAATTCAAGCTTGATTCTCTGTCTTTTAGAACAACAGAGATTTTACAAATGCCAAAACAGCCACAGTGAACAGTGGTTAGTATCACATACTTCAGAGAAAGAAATCCAATGTTGGACAAATATGGGCTAGGCTTCTCACAGAACAGACTTTTTATAAACTCCACCTTGTTACAGAGTAATTTATGGTATGATGTGAAGATGTAAACAATTGGAAGGAAAGCTGCAGTTTTGCAAATGATGTTCTGGTGTCTGCATAATTTCCTTCTGGTTATAGCAAATAATCTTGACTTTTCATTTAAATTCCAATTAGTACTTGTGTTAGGTGATAAGGAAGAAAAAGGAGTGCTTCTTTACACACACACAAAATATTTTTCAGTATGTTTGGCTACAGAAAGTCATGTTTGCTTTATGTTTACCATAAATATGTAACACATTGGTGTAAATGTTCCGTGTGAAGAATTGCATTTGGAGCAAAGTAAGCATATGTGCAATTAAAGCTGTTCCATTGCTGAAGGCAAACAATACATAGTTTAGTCTATGGATGATAATATACTCGCTCAGAACACAACGTTCCCAGAAAATATTTTTTTGTTCTGAAAAATCTGACCTTGTTGCTAGAGATCCATAGTAGTTCTTTTAAAGGTATGCTCCTGTATTTCAGAGAATTTTCAGCATCTAAATGACCCAAATCCATGAACTGTAAAAGAATCACCATCTTTTTTAAGGGCCTACTTTTAGTTCTACATAAAATAAGTACAAATGTATTCACCATTTACACACACAAATAGAGTTTACAAATCTATGCCTGCAACCTCAAATATATGTATGTGGTGCAGGCTTTCTAACCCTCAATATGACCTGTCTATGCTTATAATTACTTCTTTTCATTTAACAGGGTTACTTCTAATTTTGACTTTCTGATAAGGAATGACTAGTAATTTCTAACAAATTCTGCTTTACACAACTGTGTTGAGTCTTTCCCAACGGTATTCCACCTAAATGAAAAATCCCCAATCTCCCTTCTGTCAAAATAATCTAGCAACAGTGCACCTCAGCACAGACTAGTCAGGTAGACGGGCTGCCTTATTGTATCATATCCATTTAAAAGAGTAGGATAAGGGGTAGATAGTAGTTTGTATTTACCTCTGCTTTATACAGCTCTGTTGTATCACATCCATTCAAAAAAGCAGGAAAACAACCAATGCTTACAGAACTTACTTGAAAGGTGGCAGAGTTTAGATTCCTCTTTTAACAAAACTGTCTTTGACACTGGGCTGAAATATATCCCCAGATAATGTAGAGCACCAGTACAGAGCCTTTTTTTTTGTTTTATGGATGCCAAATTTTTTTCTTATGATGAAATGGTCATCTTTGCAAAACAAACTGGTACAGACTGATCTCTAGGATATATAATCTGCTTCTCTTAATTATCTTTCACTGGCAGCTTAGACACAAATCTCAAGGAGCATGTAGACTACAGATGGAGGGAACATAGCTATGCTGCAGGGGGATCAAGGTGTCTTTCAGGGCTGCAGGATTCAAGTATACAATATAATTCTGACTAAAGTTGCAATAATGATCTGTTTGGGGCTACTGCAAGCACTATCGTCACTGTAACAAAAATTAGGTTGTATACACGCAGCACCAGCTGATGCATCTCTAGGGCATAGATGAGAATATATATCAGTGGTGATACACCTTGGAGTTCCAGTCACATTTTCTTGGACTACTTTTGATATAATTTAAACATCATTTCACAATTAGTTGACTTCTCTATCTTAAGAGTGGTCTGATTCCCCTCGACCTCCTAGCCACCATGAAGTAATATAAGAAAGTGCCAGGAGGCCGCTAAACATTCAAAGTAAAACTGAATACTTAGAAAGACACTAAATGAGGCACCATACCTATTATCTTTTTCAGGTCCTCAGAATTCTCAAGGAGTTGAAATTAACGTGATGCAGGATAGGACAAAAAGTGGCATCCTTGGTTCTCACTGCTCTACCTATTTCTGTCAGCTGACAAAGTGTCCATTTGGGAAAGATGAAAGATTCCCAATCAAGCTCATCTCTACAGAAAAACCATTAATGGTATCCACTGTGTACTTAACTTCCCCAGCATACCAGGCATCTTACCACTTCCTAAATGTATTACAGAAGACTTGGTTCAAGCTGTTCCAAATAATCCTCAGTCCTGAACACCTTCTACTAGCAAGAAAACACCCTGCAATCCTGCCACATTCTTTAAGTTTGGGCCAGGAACAGTGGCCTTGCATGTTATAAACTATGTTTTCTTTAAACTAATCAGTCAACCCTCAGATGACAGAATGAGTGAAGGTAGCAAGCAGGTTCTAAATGTCTAGAAATTTCTGTGCTCCATTAACCTTTAATCTGTTGACAGGGTAGGAAGGAGATAGTAGAACATTAGAAAATCACCCTTGTCAATCAGAATTCTGCCTGTATAGAACATGTTGGGAAACACGGGAAAAAATCCAAAACCCTGAGTCAACCATTTTTCTGAGAGAGGATGACTAGACTACTGGGGGTTTGGCACAAAACAAGGGAGGGTAAGAGAGTGGTCTGAAGAAAGAGAATGGACTGCTTAGAACTGAAAAGCCAAGAATCAATATTGGGTGGTATCCCTGAGTGATATAAATAATATTAATTGCTTGACAGGGGGTGGACATTTAGCACCAACAAAAACTCAATGGAAGTTACAAGAGAATTAACATCTGGGTGTCTGTCTGACTCCTCCTCCACAACAATAAGAATTTTTTCCTATTTAGGATTTGGAATCAATGCAGGGGCCAGTGCCAGAGGAGACAGCTGCAGAGTCCTGAGAAGGCTGCAAGTGAGTGAATGCACATCTTCAGCTAAAAGTTTTCTGGCTGCTTGTTCAGGTTCCTGTATCTCTGGAGAAGCATCTGAAATGACAGTCCTCTACTGAGTTCATGGGGCTTGGATGCTGAGGTATCAAACTAGTACAACCCTTCTCTTCTTCCTCCTCCAAAGAGCTGGAATGAACTGTTTCTTTGGTTACCAGGGGCTGGCTCTGGGGGCTCCCATACCACCATCTGCATGGAAGCTTTCCTGAGGGTTGAACACTTCTTCTCAGGCAGAACTAGTGGAAACATGTGCATGCATATAAAATCGTAATTCTGGGAGACACTCACCTTTACTTGACATGGTAGCAAATGGCTGCCTGCACTGGGTAGGGAATTTGGGCACAGAAAGGAAGGCCACTATATGAACTCTGCTATTTCCATCAACTACCTTTTGGCTGACACAGAGATACATGTAGTACATTCAGGGAATTAGGCAGTTTATACAAAAGACTCTTAATCTGAAGACTGGCCACCAGCACTCCTTTCTTTTGTCCTTCCATCATGGCACTAAAGCAAGGTCTAGAAAATTCTCTCTCAAAGCTTGGACAATACCTGTAGGACAATCATAAAATAATCATAGGCAGGCCTGCATCTATTTCAGGTCACTAAGCGTTGTACAACCAGATCATGACCTGACATTACTGACAGTCATTTCAATAAGCAGGAGAAGAATCATTGTTACTGAAAAGAGATTTGCAGTGTTCAATGACTAAAATGTAGAGAACACCTTGACAAAGGAATTGCAGTGTAACTTGCCATTTATGTTTTTTTCTTATTGAGCAACCATAGTTATGAACTAATGTCTACAAATTGTTCCTCTTTCTGGGAGGAACACAGTGGTCCTGGCATCTTTGGCAAAAAAACAGTGCACAAAAATATAAAATAACACAAGAATTTAACCATGAAACATTAGTAATACTTCATATTAAATTCTCTACAGACAATTCTGTCCCTATGGTTAGAAACAGGAGTGGCATTGAGAAATTCAGTTTCTGCTTTGCTACAGTACTCAAGGTAGTAACTTAATTCTCTATTTGGTGCCAGCTTCCACAAGAGATAAAGTCCTATTCCACAAAAGTTATGTAACACATTTTTTTTCCTTAAATTGCTTTCAGATAATTTGAAAATGGGGCAGAAGAGGTTTATGACATTTATTTTTTTTTTACACCCACACATGTACTTAAAATTTCTTTACTGTTATATGTATATAAACCAACCTCCAGTCAAAGGCATATCTCTGACTCACTCTATGCAAGTCCAACTTCTAATGTGTCTCTCTTAAAAATAATAAAAACACTGAATAAAAGTCCTTAATTTAAACAGCATTTTTTTTATTATAAGGAATGACAACTCTGGCTACGTTTATTCTCAGATTAGCTATGGTGACAATCCATTCTCCACATTTTCTTGTTCTTTTATCATGTCCCAGTTAAATTCTAACGTCTGTAATGACAAGACTATGTTGATTTCTATATGACAACAGAAGATGTGAGCAAATCATCAACCAAGGTTTCAATTCGACCAGTGCAAAGAATAACCTTAGTGAAGATATGGAACCGCAGTCAGGGCACTGCTTCCCAGCCTCATGAAAGAGCCTGCTTAAAATCTGTGGCTGCTACAAATGACAAATACCTTACTTTTTTTTCTATAGCACGATGGCACAGGTACTTCTGGAAGCCTTAATAAAATCCCTGTTATTAGACATTCTTGACACTAAAGAACAGGTGTTAAGGGATTTGAACTGAACTTGGGGCAAGGAAGGAGAGACCTATCTCTTTTAACTGTTAGTGTAAGTACTGTGAGTGGCTTTGTTTCTAGCTGGTCACCTCTTCCATTAGTCCTTCTGCAGATCCTTGCTCTTATCTCACAAACAGGGTCTTTTACTCAAACAAGGTCTAGAAGCCTCTGCCAAAACCACCACAAATTATGCCTCCATTGACACTAGGTGCTGTGAGGGCATTTATGCAGCATTAATTTCTGCCAGGCCCCTAAGCCGAGTGCATCACTTGCATGATTAAACTAGTCTCCAATGGTTCAGAGCCCCTCTTTGCCTAAAATAATAGAAATATATCCCTCTGCATACACTGTGTATCAGATGCACTTCAGCATGGCGTCTCATGTTTATGTAACACTAACACAGCAGGGCACACTTGGTCTGTCCTCCGCCTGCTGCACGCAGTGCAGCGACAATGGTCTCTGAAGAAAGTAACATGCCATTGCGAAAACAGGGAGATGGACTGTCTTATGTTTCTACTCTGTATCTCATTGGTGGTTTCAACTAAACTCTGAAAGCCCAGTTAAAAGACAAGTTGTTTAATCCCCCCAACCCTATGAAGCCGTAATTCTATAACTGTTATCTACCAAAAAATATCTGTATGGTATCAGGACTGATTACTCAGCCAAGACACTATGTTAACCTTAGTCTGTTGGGTTTAGGTTTTGAATGTAAGCATCTCAAGGCAAAGAATACTTTTTACTTTACATTTGGAAACTGCTATAAATTTCACAAATGGCAAGTATTCTAGTTCTACCATGTTGGAAGCCTGATAGATGCATAAGGTTTGAAAAGATAATGTGTAAAAACATAAGTAATCTAATTCACGCTTTCTTGCAGTCAAGTGTCTCATTGTGTTAATAGTAACTAAGATTTTCAAAATATGGCCACTAATGAATACTAAATACTATGTAAATATTAGAAGATTATGCTAGTAACTATGAACAAAATAGGTGACCAATGTGCATCTTAGTTTATTTGAGATTTTGAACCCTGCTCACATTCTGTTTCTGGTGCCTAGAAAAATGTATCACTTTCATTCACCTGCAAGAAGAAGAGGCTTCCGTGAAGCACTGTATCTCAAACAACAGAATTTCTTATGTTGTATAAGACAGAGAGGAAAATCTCTGTTGATTATTGCTGAAATTTTCATTATCAGAAAAATAGCATGGGAAAGAAAGTACCTTAAATTCTCACAGCAAACACTGGTAAGAAAAAGATAAACAAAATAGTACTGGAGTAATGGATGTGCAGTGCATTTCACTACTCAACACTAGCTGTAGAAAACTGGTTCATCTATGCTGAGGTGCCACAGATAAAAATATGACCATTCTATTAGCCATCTTAAATGAAATGTAATGTTAATTTCAAGTACATAATCTTCATTACCACAATACATGTATTATTAGTGTAATTTAGTCGATCAGGGCATAGCTGCAAATCTGTCAGGTGCCACAGTGAGAAATATTAAGTATGAAGTTGCACTGAAAACCTTAAAAGTGAATAGTAAGATAGCAGGAATAGGTATAGGCTGAGAGAGGAAAGAAAGGGTTGGAAGAGGATAGTCTTAAAATCAGCTAATTACAATCAGAATAAAAAAACACAGTTATAAATAGCATATTCCAATATAGACATGTAAGCACAAACTAGCTTTAGATCTGTGCAGAAATTAATTAATGAACAACCAGACAAAGTACTAGAGATTCTAAAATTCAGACCTCAGATATGCAGTTTAGTAATGCATTTCAAAAGCTTTTCTGATTTGACACATATTCCTTCTATTGCTTCTCTCTTTCCCCTTTGACTCAACTGCTGTACAGAAAACCTCGGCACAACGCAAATGAAATAAAAGAACAATGTGTAACTTCACTAGAGAATGAGGCTGGTAAACGCAGCCATTCATCCCTGCAGCCCTTCGCCTTCTCCCCTCTGCCCCCTGCTTATTCCTTCCCCAGTCCAACCAAAAATATTACGCACGCACGCACATGCATATACACACACGTGCATATTACGAGCTTTATGCAATGAGAAATATGTTAATTTACTCAGCTCGGCAAGGCACATTTGGTGAGTGTATTACCTGGATTAGCTAAAATAACAGAGGGGAAAAGCTGGGGTAAGCAGGCTGAAGCCCTGTGTGTGGCCAAGGCAGCGGGAAGCAAGGCAGAGGGAGAGAGAATGAACCCAACAACACAACAGTAGAACAGGCAGCTGGCCTGAGATGCTAATTCAGCGCTTTAACAAATCAATGCCACTTGAAAAGTACAATGCGAGCCCTCACTGGGTAGATGTCAGGGGACCAAGAAAATGCATTCTCAAGTATTTCACATTAAGAGGGAATAATGTGTTAATTTATAACTCTTCACCCTATACACTTGGATTATCCATCTGTGTCAGTGATTTGACTTCTTAAATTTATCAAAAACATGTGCAAAGGGAAGCATCTTCTGCTAAAGCATTGGGAAATTGCAATTCAGAAACAGCCAGCACTATTAGCTTGTTGGGTAGAGGGCTAGGTGGTTTTTTCCTTCTTTTTTCTTCCTTCTATTTTTTTTTTTTCCCTTTGGACCTTTTGGTCAAATGAAGGCCTTGCCTTAGTGGTGGCTGATTGCATTAGGTACCATCCGTCAAAAGTGACACCACAGAGCAACAAAAACTTGAATCAGCAAACTGAGATGCCATCATCGTAATTTAGTTTAAGGAAACTTAGCAAAACTCCTCTGCACACCTAGCAGAAGAGAAGCTGCTACGATTAAAACACCATTCTAAATGCCAGCTGAGATCTATATGTGCTACCTACTGAAATACAAAGGAGTGGAGGCTGAAGAGGGAGAAGTAAGTTGGGTTTATTTTTGGGTGGCTTGTATGTATAAGGAGTTTCCACACAAACTTGAAGCAGAACTGTAAGAAAAGTATTACTGATTGTCTTGAGTTCAGATTCTTGAAACTGTTTCTTTTTTTAAAAAAAAAAAAAGGCATTCCTTTTAATTATATGGACAGCACAATTTCATATGCATAGAAAATCTAACATCAGTCCAGAAAGCACTAATCAAACCTAAATTACTTTTGTTTGGAAACTATGTCTGTTTCACAGTTTAACCCTTATTGGTTAACTCTGCATTCATTTAAAGTGTCAAGTTACCTGCATGAGAATGACGACTGTTTTATGTGTATTGAACATGCATGGCATGGTCAGTGGCAGTGTACCTTGCCACCTAAATATCTTCATCATAATGCAGAGGAGCAAAATCCAAAGGAGCAATAGGGAGAACATGTCCCAGTTAGGATCAGCTCAGTAAACATTCAACGCAGATATACAGTGCTTAATGACCAGCTTCAAACAAACAGTTATTCATCTGTGGGTTA
>VZRW01012122.1:232044-247044 GCA_013398125.1 Aegotheles bennettii
ATGCCAGTTCAAACAGTTCTGTGAAGACTGAACATTTTTGAAATACAAAATGTTTTCTTGATATTCCTGGAATCTTGCAATTTAAAAGTAATAGGTAGAGAGGAGATGCAGCAGTATAAAGATACAAGAAATTAGCTGAGTTTGGCTGGATACAAATTAACTTTCAGCATCTCTCCCATCCCTCTATTAACCTGTAGCAATCTAATTAAAATGGAAATTTCCTACACTGGAAAAGTAGTTTAAAAATGTTTAGAGTCGCTAGCTAGATGAATTTGCAATTTTATATTTTTTTTATATATTTCATGTAAATAAAAAAATCACTTCTACAGCATGCATGTCTGTGTGACAAACATCACATACTACAACAGAATGTGTGTCCTGTTTGGAAATGACCACCATTGCATTCAGTCTGTTTTTAGTATATGGGAAATTTCTCTTATTCAGGATGGTACCGCTCACTTTACAACATAATGTTACATTCTAATAATGGTTTAACTATTTGAACACCAATGGAAGTTCCATAAGGAGTTCAAGTCTTTCCTGACTGTTTGCTGACTGATGGGAGAACATAATTTGTATGGCTAACATAAAATTCAAACAAATTAAAGCGATGTAAATAACTGGAGTTTCAGCTGATATCAAAGATAAAAAATCAGGAAGAACAGGGACTAAAGAAACAGGATATTCAAAATAGATAAATTAAATTGCCCACAAAAAAAGAATTAAGTATATACATACCTGAACATTTATTATTGAAAATGCACAAATGACTACAAAATAATTTCCAGTAGACAGCTCTGTGTGATCATATGGATTCACTTGACTTCTTATATGTAACAGAAAAAGCAACACGTATTCATATCTTGTGAATGAACTTTTAAAAAGTATGTCATTGCACAATCAAGCGAAGCAAAAAATTCTAAGAGTTTTATTAACAGTGCAGCTGAACTTGCCTCAGGAAGAGTCCTTGTCTCAGATAAAAAACAAGTAGTTTTGCAATTTGCAAGTTATCTCTCCAAATCTGAGACTGGCCTTGTAAAGTTACATTACTTCAGTAATAAACAAGTGCAGACTATCAGTTACAAGACAAAAGAATTACAAGACTTTTGCTGTAAAATACATTGATAAACATGCATTACCCCAATAGAAAGGAGATTTTTTTACTGTATATTTCTGCAGCTATGACAAAGGTATGTACCTTTTTGGGGCTATGGTTATAAGTATTTCTATAAAGCAACAACAACAGAACTTAAAGTCTTGCTTTTCCCTATTTGCTTTTAAAATATCGTTCAGTTATTTCAGTGCTTTCAAGCTACACAGAAGGAACACATACAGCTTTGGCCACAAGAATTTCCAGAAAATTTTAAATGTTCCTGGTTGTTAGGTGCTGAAATAAGCCCTCAAAACATAATAAAAGCTGCAAAAGACAACTATGATCATAAATTAAAATATCAGTTATAACCACTGTTGCATCTTCACACACAAAAAAACCCACCACTGAACTGAATGATTGCAGCAGTCATACCTATATCAGTAGAATGCTAAACTCCAGAGTACTTCACTGACCAGAAACGACTCCACATTTGAAGAACTTGTTGGTCAGGAGAGATGTGGTTAAAGTTTTCTTTTAAAACAAAACCTAAACTTTACTCCTATTTTTTTTTCAAGTAACAAGTACTGTAGCAAAAGCATCCTCAAGAAACAAAGGGCACAATGATCTAGCTAATAGTGTTGTGGTGACCTTTGAGACACTGACTAGTCCGTCAAGCACCATCTGTGATATGTACAGCATAGTTAAGAGGAGGATTATTAACTGGCCTAGAAACTGAAAAGCCATTTCTGTTGTAAAAAGGGTATGAGCTGAATTCACTGAACTTGTACAGCTTGAGCTTCTGAGTGCCTCCAGTTAAGTCTTCTACTTCACAGGATGGGATCCAAGGATTATGTTGAATATATGGTACTTCTCATCTTGAATTCATCCTGAGTATTGAAAAACTAAAAACAAAGAAGCACTGTACTACAAATCACCTTTACTATCAGCAAGACCACCTCTGTTGCTGACAGAGATCACAGATACGGTAAAGTTCCTAGGAAACACAGGACTACTACCTAATGGAACTGAAAGATGTGCATTTCTAAAAATATTAATTCTACTTGGTGTAGGATATGCAGCACAGCACCCTGATTCAGCATCCTGAGATTTTAATCATGCAACCCTTTTCACATTGATGGATGAGAAGTAGAAATGACAACAAATAATGGGTCAGAAGAACAACTTGCTGCTAAACTGGAAAGCTCCTTACCTTACTGCCTACAGTAAAACAGCCCATTAAGAGCTGCCTTTTGATTAAAAACAAGTAAGTAATTTCAACTATGGCAAAGTGACATGTTTTAACTTGACATTTTGTTAAGGATGAGTACCCTGCAAAGCTCATAAAAGAGTGAAGAGATTCAGTGGAACATTAAGATTTACTATATATACTCAATGCCACTGTCACTCCTGTGCAAAACACGTCAACCCGGAAATATCTGACTCAACAGCCCTAAGGTTATTTAGAATAGAAAGTGAGATTTTTACATGTTTCACTTTGATGCCTTGAGAGCAGCTGCATTAAGTTCTCTCAGTGGTTTTCAAAACCCAAATAAAATGCTTGCTCTGTGTTTTAAAAGTTACTGTGCAAATGTGTGCCACCCACCCAGTCTGTAATAGCTTACATTCACCATTTTCAGAAAAGATAAACACAGCAGAGAAGGAAATGATAATATAAAAACAGCCTAGCACGTGAAATGAGGAAAAGCATTGTAGACTATCTGGCAAGACAAAGCACACAAATGTTATTTTGTGAAAATTAATAGCATCTGAAATTAAACTCCCGTCCCAGTACTCTCCCCCAAGCTCATGCCCGAATTAAAGGTATTTTATCTAATTCCCAGTTGAGAGGTTGCTAAAAGTGGTAAGTCACAGCTGTGTTGACACTGAACTTCTTGAACACAAATACCAACGTCACGCTGACACACTTTGCAGATGCTTCGTTACAAGCAGCACCAGTCACTTGATTTGGAATACCTAACCTAGCTGTAAAACAAACTGTTAATCTCCAGCCTCTTCTCCAGTTAACGTCTTCTTTACAGTTCTGGAAACACACCAACACCTTATTATGTTTATGCTAAACTTATCTGCATTTTGATTGGAATTTGACAGTGACCAGTGGTTCAACTCAATGGTACCTCAGATGCTGCTGAGAACAGGCCCCACTTACTCATGTTTTAACTAGATGCTCTCTCTTTTTGTTCCCACAGAAATCTATAGCACAGTGACCTTCATTTAAAATGCAAATTAACTATCTGTTCTGTTGAAAAATGTTGGTATAATGTTGATATCTGACTTGCCTGGAGAATTTCAATTATGAATAGACATTTTTTTCCTGCAACAAAATAGACAAAAAAGCACCGGATGTCAAATTCTGCACACAACTAAATGAAACTCCTTTATAGCAGATATCAGTATTTGCTTTGATACACCTTGTTTCAGAAAACTGTATTCTCACAGCACTTTTCTTCAGTCAACAAAATGATAACTGCCTATGTAGGTGAGTACACTGTAACTGACTAGTACGGAAATTACAGCACTGCTGCAACATCTGCACAATAACTTCACTTCCGAAGACTGCAAGCATTTCATCCAATTCCTGGTGCTATTTAAAATTTGTGCTGGAGCTAGAAGCATTGACTTCCACAACTTGTGAAAGCCAATGACCAAATTTAATACTTTAATCATTACTTTAATACCTACAGCAACCTCTGAGGTTTCACCTTCATGGAGACACATACTTTCTAGACTACAGTGGTCTAACACAACAATGCTGACTACTGCCTCATGTTTTGAATAGTTTTACGACAGTCAATGACTATCATATGTAAAACTCACTGCAAAGCTTTAGCAACACTGTGTTTCTCACAGGTCTGACCAGCAGCCATATTTCACCCCACTTAGGAGGCAGGCACCATGTTTCTCCTAACTGTATTACAATAAGCTGACTCAAAAGCCTACACTGCAATTCAGCTAGCATTTTTTAAATCCTTACTTTGTTTTTTAATATTTTAAACTATAAGGTTTTGTATGCTCTTAGGGCCATGGATGCTTACGTTTCTAGATGTCAATTTCCATATCTACATTATGGTAGCAGAAGCATTCCAATCAAGAGAATGTAATGGGAAGGAGTAATACTAAAAACAAAAACAAAAATACATTTCATTTAGTACCATGGAACTGATAATGGAGCTTTATTAATCAATTACACACTTCAAAATATAAAGAGAAGTTATGTACACTAGATACCTGAAATGATCACAGATAATATAACAAAAATTCATTTAGAGTAGCGTAAAGTAAAATACAAGTATTTTTTAAAGATGAAATTATTTAAAACTCTGATTGTTTTAAGGACTGAAGAGTCAGCTGCAAGAGAAATACTTTTCAAATGGACTACTGTGATTTTCTATAGATCTGTCCAGACACAGTGTTTACGGTGGTTACATAGATACAGTAGTCCTGAACTTGATTCATTAAAAAATAATTTACAAGGATGCTGTATCATTGTAATGTGGATTTTTGGAATGGATGCTGGGGTGTATTATGACTCTAATTCAAAGGAGGAAGAAAGAAAGGGTTACAGGATTCATAAAAAGCATGTAGACGAGATTCAGCCTGGCACACCGTGTGTGATAAAAATCAAATATGGAACATAATGGGACATATGGAAACATATCTTTTGTGCATGGAAGGATGAATCACAAGTTCACAGCTGGAATTTATGTGGATCCTTATTTAGTGGAGCATCTGTAGCCACTGTTTAGCTACATTCCCACATCAACAACAAAATGGTGCCACAGAAGAGAACACATGCATCAAGCTCCAGCTGGTATCTGTGCCCACCACTCCTTTCTTTTCCCTGAAGCCACATTTAGTCAGTTTTCTTTTTACAGTTTGTGGGTGTATAAACACGCATATGCAAGTCAGTGGATAGAATTAAAATGCCACATCTGACCACTGCTGAATTTTGGAAGGAATGGGGATCTGGTATAGAAGGTATAAGTTCAGCAAAAAAACCAAACTAGTCATTTAAAATCAGTCTCATGTCTACAGCTTTGCTTTATGCATTTTGCTTATTTACATTCTTCATGTACTTTACATGTTAAAAAAGTTTTAGTTCAGCTTGGTATCTTTAAAAAAGGCCTTTAAAAATACAAATTTACAAAATCATAAAAAACACAATTCATATAGGACCATTTGGAGAAAACTGAATTTCAAGTTTGCAATTATAAAATTGCGTATGTATTTAATTGCTTTAACACTCTCACACCTGACTTTTAGCTTCCCAACACTACAAAAAAAGGAAAATAAGAATGTGGAAAAAGACATCATTTCATGTCATTTCATTTGCAACTATCACGCAAAAGATATATAAATACCCGCTAAAAATGTTTAAAGTGGGGTTAACTTTGTTTTGGGGATTTTTGATATTGTTTTACTGTTTAAGTTCATTGCTGTCTAATGCTATGAGTAAACTAATTTCCTTCCACTGCCTTCTGAAAGATTTTGTTAATGAAGATATAGATTAATGAAACATACATATTTATGCAAGGAAAAAAAAAAGCATTTTCAGGTAAAAAATTGCTCAGCACTGAGTATGAGAAGATTTTTTTTTTCAAACAGTTAGCATATGCCATGTAGTTTCTCCTAAATGTGTAATTAAAATTTTGAAGAACCTAGACTTTAAAGGTCATACTTCTACAAATATTGCATTATTTGAAACTAGAGTAGAATGCTCTAATGCTCTAATTCTTTTCCCGAAATTTACTTCTACAATTATTTCTTCACTTAGTATGTATTTTAGATATGCTTAATCATGGAACCAGCAAACACAAATTACCTATTCCTGTATGAAAAACCCTCAGACCAGTCCTGTGATTATAGATTATACTTGTATTGATTTCAGTGAGAACAGGACTAGGCATTCAAAATTAAAATTTTTCTTCTGGTGTTGGTTTTCTACAGACACCATTTCTATCAGCCGAGGAGTTTGAGATACTTTGGTTTTGACCCGTACTAGTGTACTGACACGCTGACTACCTCAAACAATCTTTCACAATAGAAAAAAAAGAATTTTTTAAAAATAAATTGTAGGTAAGTCTGATGATGTAGGAAATTCACTAATCATTTTTTATTGTTCTCTGAACATTTTCCATGTTCTTGGTCATGTTCTAAAACCCAGTTTTTACTTCTCTGCTTAGACAATCACACTGAGAAGCCACTAACAAAACTACCCGCATTAACAAGAAACTACACCAGTGTGTAGCTGCTTCAATTTTTCCTGTTTTTAAGGAAAACAAAAAAATGCAACTTTACAATGAGTCCTATGCCAAAACTGGACATTTTTTATTTGCCAAATACAAATTTAATATTACAGCTCATGCAACCAATTTTATTTTTAAAATACTTAAAGGAGGACAATGTCTTCAGAATGCTACATCAAAAGGTAAAAAAAAATGCACATTTCCAAGTGAATTAAAATGTCCCAGTTTTCTTAGTTATCCCTGCAGAAAAAAATTCAACATCTCAGTAGATTCCAGTGCAATATTTCAGGGGGTCTTGCAAAACAGTGTAATAATATTCTATTTAGATTACTTTGTCTTTTGTGTTTAAAATTATTTTGTATTCTAGGAAAGAGGGAAACAAAGTGGGAAGAAACTGCAAATTCTAGATGGCACAAGACAAACACAGTCAGCCATATAAATTTCTTACTGTAAAAACAGTGTTTACTATTCATCTATCACTATGCTAGTAGAAATCCAACATTTTTCAAAAAGTAGAAAAATGATAAGAAAATGTAGTATGTAAAATCTATGATAATGAGATCCTATGTCAGACAGATGGATGTCATACCTTATTTCTATACACAAACAAAAACATATATGGTGAGTTGAGGGGTTTATTTTCCTAGCAGAAATGAAGTGATAGATAGCCTCCAGGTTAGAATTTATTTTCCTTAAAACAATCTGATAATTCTTTTTCATTCCCTCTCTCTCTCCCCCTTTGCCCTGAACTGAACTTTAGCATTGCATTTACAATGGACTGGAGGATAGGAGGATCTATTAAAATGAGTAACTCACTGTGTAAGGTACTTTTCTTGCAGTATGCTCCATCTGCATGAAGTCAATGTTTTGGTGTGCTGTTTGCTGCTGTAACGAGTTCTCTCCCTGATATCAATGAAGCTGTGCATACATTTTATTTTTATTATGCAAGCTATGGCTTTGGAGAGGTCATGCCTCAACACCATTGAATGAATAAGCAGCCAATCTGTGATATGAAGAACATATTTATAATCACCAATCACCTCTTGGATTAAATTGTTTGCAGAAAATTATAGAAACCGTTAAGTATCAGGCACTTCTTTATGACATTCTGCAGCAAAGCATATGAATAAATCTCTTTTTGGGGAAGCTTGCATAGAGAGCACTTTTTCTGCTATCTTTAAGGACAATAGCAGCTAAAGATTGAGCTGTTTCATAAAACTGTTTGTACACCGATGTTAGAGTTACACTTGAGGGATACGGCAGTTTAGAAAATGGATTTTTGTTTAAGTCTTTGAATGCACAAAAGTCCTCACCCCACCACAAACCCTGAAAAAATTCCATTAAAAAGTCACATTATTTAATCTTGAACAAAAAATAGATTCCTTACAATTGTAGCACAAATGATGAAGTTCTTACTCAGCTATTATGTTTTTCCTGGTTTAGAAACAGTAAACCAGAAGTTGTTTCTGCTTTTCATACCTGCTTTCCACAAGCCCTTCTTCCGTGCTTTCTAATTTAAAAGAAAAACTAATATTAGATAAAGCAACACATAATTTGACAGCCTACCAGTTAAATTCTGACAGGGTCAATAAAATGAGAGCTTGCAGGAGTCCCAGATGAGGAACACTTTCATGAATGCCTCCATTGTGTAAACTCTCCGTATATCCTGCCTGCAAATGACAGTCATATGCCACCAGCTGCAGGAGGCATTCCAGCAATGTCAACTGCTGTGGGGCATGAAGGCAGGGTAGATGAGTTGGTATTTCTTTATATTTTTCCCTGGCTAGAGTGAGGGCTGTCACGCTTAACTCATTTAAGTGTTATTTTTCTAAAGACTATGGTGTTTATTTAGAAATGTAAGAAAATATATAATTAAAGCCTTGTTAATGGAGCTCCTCATTTTAATAGTAGTTTTATTATATAAAGCCAGCTGGAAGTAATTATTTTTTTCCTTGTATACTCTTCATTAGTTTGTACCTCCCTCCTCCCCAAGATATCTATTTCAGATATTCTTATCAAAGTTATGTATTTTAAGAAGTAAGCTGTCTAGGAAACAAACAGCCACTAAAAGTTACAATAGCAAATGTGAAAACCCCAATTTACTCAGAAATACAGTCGCTACCACTTCTGAGAATACTGTTTTCCTATGAACTCCACTTTACAGATTGCCATCAAATTTAAGTTTTAGAGAATTCCTCCAAGAAGAAAAATACTTGGCAAATTTTTAATTAAGAACTATGTCTGAACACGGTGATACAGGTTTGTGGTTTTAATTGTTTTTAAACAACCCACTGATGTCCAAACTGATTATTTTTTGTCCACTAAGTCAGTGTAAAAAAAACAACTGTTCAAGCATTCTAGAAGTTTAATTTTCCCATTTTCCCTCATATTTTGTCAAATAAACACAAAGCTCATATTTAAGATATAGGAATATAAATACACTGAGGGCTTCTTTTTAAATATTACCAATGCCTTGGTTAAGAAAATGTACAAAGTAGACATCAAACTGAGATGCTTTTCAGCACCTTCAATGTGATAAGCCTGGGCATCACACATTTTTATCACTCTCTTGCATACAGGCACACTGAAATACAAAACACTGAACTCTTTGCATGTCAGCACCTACGTTTAGCCATCCTTGGAAGGGATATTTCTGCTCTCTGTCCCCATCTCTTCCTATAGTCCCTCATAATCAAGATTGTTTCAATTATTTAATTACTGCCAAGAAGAGTTTTTCTTTTAATACATGTTCAGATACATACATAGAGCAAGAAAAATTGTAGGGAAAGAAAAATTATGAAAGGCGTAAATAAATAAAAGATATCAATAATGATCTATCATAAAATGACATTTTGCCGTTGTACTTCCGCAGGAGCTGTAACATCTCACAAGACATCCCTCTGAAAGCAACAATAAAACTGCAGTGCAGTACAGTACACAAAGTCTTGTATTCTGTGCAGGCAAAGGGCAATGAATATGCTAAAAGGAAATCAATCTGCATAAAAAGATCTGACAATAACATCTTCAGGTTTGTTTGGTTTTTTATTTTTATTTTTTCTTAATGAGAAAACAAAGATAGAACACTTTGGGAAGCCAAATTTTTATGTAAACGAGAATAATTCCTTTCAAATGCTACATTATTGATTAAATTACCTTTTATCCTGCTGTGTTGTTACATTTCCTATGGAAAAGTTGGCAATTTCAGTTAGCAAGGAGTATTGTAAACATTTCTCCTTCAATTTAATTTCATGTTGAATTACACAGCCTGAGTTTCATTTTGAGATTTCTGGTTCAGAAAATTCAAAACTTTAGAGGCAATAATTTTGCACTGGCTTCCAGGATAACCCATGAAAAACTGAGATTTCAGTAACTGATACATAAAATCATACACAGGCCCATAATGTCTAAAAGCCCAGATCTGACCAGAGACTTTAACAGAGAATCTGGTTTAATTTCTGGATTGTGATAAAACAGGAGGTGAGGCTTAGATTTCTTTAAGAAAGTGCAATGTCTAACTTTTTAAGAAAAAAAATTATGTTCCTCTCCTTAGTGTCTAAATAACAGAAAATATTAAAATACACAACAGCAACTTTCTTTACCACTGTAGAATCCTGTCTTGTAAAATACCTGCACATTTAGCTTCATAAAAGTTACACACGTACAGAAGGCTTAGAGAATTGAGCTCCTAGTTACAGCTCACTCTGAAGGCTAATACGCCTCTATCTGTAATTCTGTACCTAAACTATATGCTGTCCTTGACGCATGACAGGGCCTCCAATGACATGAATGGAAAACACATGCTTGAATCACGGTGAGGATATGATCCTTTACATTCTATTTTTCTCTCACTGGTACATATGAAATGTTGAATTGTTCATCTGAAAACAACTACATTATGTGACGTTTTCATTCAAACTGTTCAAAGCCAGAAGCATTTTAAAGTTACTGATCTTTAAGAAATAGACTGTGGAGTGCATGGAGAAAATACATATGCAGAGAATCAGGTAATCTATCTCCTTCCCTAGAATTCTCGTTAAATAAAGTTTTAAAAGAACAACCACAAACAAACAAATTGTGTTCATCAGGTGTCAAAAATTGCCAAGAAAAAGAAAATCAATTAAAGCTCTTTTTAACATTAGTCGCAGCAGGTATGACAGAAAACCAGAGACATTTATTACATCACTTAAATTCTATAAGGGGCATATTCCAAAATGCACTGGTAGGTAGACTGCAACATTGATCCCTACTGACGTATTTGTGTTGTGGTCCATTTCCAAATAAACATCATCTCGGGTACCACAGTAAGTTTGCCTGCCAGTGACAGTACATTTCAGCTTTAATGATAACCCCACTATAAATTCTCTCACATTCCATCAAGCTTCTTAAAGTATCCCTTATTGTTCACTTTATAAGAAAAGCTTGCTGACTTCTGTGTTGTGCACGAAAAAGAATGGCAGGACCGTAATCGTGTCATTTTCTCTTCTGAACTCCTGTGCTCTGTAAGTGGCAGATGACACTCTCTCCTTTCCTTCGCACAAGTGCACAGATACGCATCATCAGTAGAGGATGGGGATGCAATGGTTTCCCAAGAGAGTCAGAATAGCATCAATAGTACATTGTTGGCAAGTTCAAACTGATCAAAGCAATTCTGAGATGCTTACCCCCCACCCCCCAAAAGAGATGGTCTCTCTATGACAAAATGTTGTGTGACACAGCCATACAAGTGCCACTGCTTTCTTTGTCAGTGAAGGAAAATAATTTAGAAAACAGTTACCAAGTATTTCAGTAAGGGAAAGGAGGCATTAGGACATTACTATAATTACTGGGGTGAGAGTAACAAAGCAACAGATGCCTATCCATAGGCTGGTGTACAGTCCCTTATTTTGGACATTTGTTAGACAGACTGATGTTAAGCTAAAGAATGCATTTCACCTCACTGAAAAACTGTATATAAAGATGCAGACTTTCCTTAAATATAACTGTTTTTTAAGTTTACTGCTTTCTACAGGCAGTCTGGGCAAAAAATAAATCCCTTAATTACAGTTTATTAGATGTTGAAATTTTGTCATTGTGCTCTCTGAATTATAGTAAAAAGCTGCATTAGGGATTCTCTTTCTGAACCAAAAGATTAAATGACAGCAACAATGGAATTCTCCCCTTCTCCCGCTTCCCTGTTTCAGCCTTGTCTTTCTTGAGCCAGTATGATTCATCACCTCCTGGGCATACTAGGAGCCCCAAGTTTGGAAATTCTTCTAAACTGTGAAGAATCATTAGTCTACAAGGCAAATTCTTTTACAAAAGCACAAGCACCATTGCTTGAGAAAAATAACTGAGAAAAGAAAGCTACAGACAGTATATGTTTTGAGAATTTCTAGTAAAAAGTAAAAGCTCCTTCAAGCTTTTGTTTCTGATTGTACTTTATGACGGCAGTTCTGTATCAGTGAACAGAGCGTTCCTTTGCAATCAGCACAGTGTCACAACGACCTGGCAAATGTGAATGCTTTCACTATCACTACAGTCCTTGCAATCTTGCCTCAGCTGTGACCCATTCACTTTTGCCCCAACTTCACTAAGATGCCTTACTCAGCATCTAATTAGTTAGGGAAGATTTGCCTTGGCTCTTAACCCTGACATAAGAGCAGGAGACTCTGCTGCTGTTATATACCAAATCTGTTCTGTCACTACATTAATCAAGTTCCCATAAAACTATACATGAACAAGTAACTACTAAAATACAAAGAAGAAAAATAGAAAATAGAAAAACTATACATTTTAAATTGTTAAACACTAGTGCTTATTACACAATACATTTGAGCATGTGGTTTAATATAAGCTTCAATGCTTCATGCAGATTTTACAGTTTTGTGAACACATATCTCAAAGTTAAGCAAAGACCTGACAGCAATCTTAGCACATCATCAACTAAAATATACAATGGCACAAATATGTTCAAACACTATGTATATATGTGCAAGATTAATATGTATAAAAAGGAACAGGAAACATTTTGCTATGTTTTATTTCTGCAAATACAGGACAAAGTAAGAGAAGCTATTGAGAGGTTTTTTTAATTTTTAATCACTTATCATGCATATAGCTGTGTAACTACTACAACATGTACTTGTATGTCCAGTGCTATATGCCATACAAAACATCCTGCGCTTCTGTCATGTACAATATTTGCTAATGCCTCTATTCTGAGGCACATCAGAAACAGCACAAAATTCTTGATGCAAATATTTTTTATTTGCTAAAAGGACATGAAGCATTACAGGTCTAAACCATGCTGTACCAAAATACCCAATAAAATTAAAGCAAGCATCTGAAATGAGTCAGTGTAGCCTGATAAAGCTTCTAAATTCATACTAGCACCTGAACTTATTCATGAACAATAACAACAACAAAAAAAACCACCTGGGGCCAGCTAATCTTTAAAAATGTTTGATAAAAATATATATAATAAATAAAATTATTGTGTTTGCTGACACTTACTGCAAAGGTGATTGTTAACTACCGTAAACTACAAAATGCATTTTATCGATGTTAATCTTCCTCCAAAAATGTTCATAATAAATCAATATATGGAATTACAGCCTGCTGTCAAATTAAGTTTGAACTCATTTTGCATATACACCTGTATTAAAAGAACAGTTAAATGCTAAAGTAAAACAGTTAATTACTTAATAAATGTTCAAATTGCATACAACCCTTATGACCAGCAACCCAGGAACATTAAAAAGCTTTCACCTTCAATCCATTAGACATTACACTACACTCCTATTTTTAAATACTGGTTCAATAAACAGTTTAGGTGCCTATGTCTACCATCAATGTTAGGAACTATCAGATTGAAGAATACAAGTACATCTCAGAACAAACAATGCACATTGTGTACAGTCCAATATTTCTAGTAATATTAATGTCTACCCCACATATTGAAAGTATTATTTAGCTTTCATTGGAATAAGCATGCCTTTATGCAAGAAAAAAAAGTTGAATTTACTGTACCATATCTCTCATGAACAGATGTGTCTGTATTAATATACATCATTGATTTAATTTTTAGTTTTCTTGGCTTCCCGCTCACCTATCTAGAAGTGATCTCTCTGGTGATAACTAACACATCATGCTAATGAGAGAATCTAATGTACAATAGAGAAATGTCACTACTAATAATATTTGCATGAAGTTAAATAAAGCAACTGTAAGAGAATGTCAGACAGTTGTTCTTTAATAACATACAGTTACACAATGAAATTATGTTGTTAATTTTGTTACATCATTGAGTGAATCCTAAATTACTATATAATGATGCACAGATCCATTTATAATTCTAATATACTTCTTTTTCACTCTCACATTGAAAAAAAACCTGGAAAGGCTACTACCTTTTTATCTGAAACAGATTAAACATGCTTTTTTCTTAACAAAAAGGTACATGGCTCTGGTATTTTGTGTCACTATGGGTTACAGCCATTTCTCTTACGGTCTAATTTCTGAAATGACTTAAAAGTATTTTAGAACATTACAGCCCTTAAGGTAACTGCATGAAGAAAAATGACATTTCCTATTCTGACAAACGCACGAAACATTTATGAAAGCAGACAATCACAAAAGCCTGCTTTCTTTAATCAATCAAATCCAGACCTTCTTTTCTGTTGTTAACAACTCCTTGCCAGAACTAGAATGGGCAGTGAGTGCCCTGGACTTAACCAGATGAGCATGGAAGAGAAGCCAAGGGTTTCTGCTCATTCTCGACCTGTCACTGATCAAAGTGACCCAAAGAAGCACTCCTTTTTAAAAGTTAAGATTTATGCCCTTTGAGGTTATCAGACATTCTTCTGTATACAGAATGGGATGACCCCTTTCAAGCAAATCACACACTTTTACATGGACAAAAGGTGCATAGGCAAAACAATGCAGTCAAGTGGCCATGTCATAAACTTCTCACAGGTAATTTAAGAGACTATTCCTCTTCTCCTCTCACCCCACCAAAATCTAAATTTGCTTTGGAATGTGGAGATGTCATTTTCATGTGCTCCCACACTCTGAGAAAATAATCCAAAAAGAAATACCATCATACTTGCTATTAATAGCCCAAACCCGCACAATCCTATTTTTTCTAAACACATGCAGTTCCCTGTCATAATGAAATAGTTTTTCCTTTTATTTTGAGAAAAGTTCTTCATTCCTACAGTATGCAAATAGCAGTGCAGTGTGAGTTGAGAGGTAAGAGGAGGGAGGGATTGCAAGGTTTTGTTTTGTTCTAAATCATTCTTCTTGCCATGCTCCAATTTTTATACTAAAAACCTGCTTGAGATTAAGTTACAACTCCAAGGAAAAGTGAGGGGGCTCCGGGTTTGTTTGCTTCTAAAAAACATGTGGAAAGCCAGCATTATACTTAGAAATTTAAAAAAGAAATGTCTCTAGCATTACTATGTATAGCTGGAAAAGTTTCATTAAACAGTTCTTTCAAACCATGCCAAACTTCTCTTGCAAGTTATGTACCTTTCATAACTTCATGTTATTTGTACTCATGAAAACCATTTTTCTTAAAGCATAGGAAAAATTGCAAAAATACTTACATTTCCAGAAGATGGATTGAAAATAATTAACTAAAAAATGGATGAAAATAAGTAACAG
>VZRW01012122.1:251855-271700 GCA_013398125.1 Aegotheles bennettii
CCCCTTTTTCCTGTCCTGCAGTCCTCTCCTCTCCCAGAGAATAAAAATCCACCCGCGCACACACATGCATACACACACACACACACACACAGAAAATCAACTGGCATGCAGCAGCAAGCACCTGCAGTAATAGACTCTTTTATTAAAACTGTTATTCTGCAAGACTTGAAATTCCCGGTGGACCGGGCCATGTCAAAGCCGATATAATTAACTAGAGGCTCAGCAACGGATCAATTACCAGACAAGCAAGTGATAGTGAAATCAATGAAAGATCATCAGCCACATTATCAGTGTTGCAACTCATTAGGGTAAAACTGAGAAATGTGCTCAAAGCGAACCCAAGCAAGGTGGCATTACAAAACAAAGGGCTAATTTGGAGACCCTGCTGTGAACAATCTGTAACAGAATTAGCCTTTTTTTCCCCTAAACTGCAGAGCTCAGTAACTAAATGTGACAGACTGAGAGAAGCAGTTTATTAAGACACCAACTCCGAGTTTATTTAGTTCATAAACTCTCTCCTAGAAAATCGATACAGTCTGTACTGGGTTATTAGGCTGACTAGCTAATACATCCAAATCTGGTCTTCCCAAGCAGAAATCTTGGCCAGAATGCTACCTTACACAAAATTTAAGCACATTCAGATCACTGTATCAAAGGAGGACTATCATTTGTCAAACACGTGACTTCTAGATTACAGCTTTTGAACATTTTAAAGAAAGGAATATTCCCCCCTGCTTCTCACCCCCACTAACATAACAGAAAAGAAACAAAATTTAGTCTGTCAGATCCAGGCCAGCTTGGGTCATCCTTAAAATTACAGTGCCCAGGTAGCATCTTGTTTGGCACAATAATGCCAGCATATAAAACTAAGAAAACAAATACTTCCTGAATTTCAGACATAGATATGAAAAGTAGTAGTCAGTAAAGAGATAAAAGTAGTCACTGCAAGAAAAACACAACAGAATTACATCTCCTATAGTAGCGGATTAAGCCTCCTCTAACTGTACAGCAACATGAGAAAAAAAAAAAAAAAGAAACAAAAATGACATGAAATTTAGCAAAAAATGGAATAATGAGAATCCAGGCTTAGAACCCGGTGCTTCCCTTTATAATCTATTGTCTGCTGCTTACTGCTATAATTCCTTTGGAGGCAGAAATATTCTTTAAATCATCTGTGGGAAGCACAGGAATTACTTCTTAGTATACAAGTTTGGCACAAACTAAGTAGAACAGCATTTTTTCTCTCCCCTTTGGCTAACTCATATGAGAATCAGAAACAGCATGGGCAAGGTACAGGTTCTAACAGCATTTAAAACAAAACCTTTCAAAATAATTTTAAAAAATCATTTTCAATAGATTTTTTCATCATGAATATATTCTACAAGTATTTTACTGCTATCCAATGGCATTTGTGCTGAAAGATAAAAGGATCTGTGAAATTATTTTACATTTTCAGCCCCTGGGAATACCCAGGAGCTGAATAGAAGAGGTGGCTACAGTATCCAGGTTCTAATGGAACTTAGAACGCAGTTGCAGTTGTCTATTTGTGTTTTTGAGGATTTTAAGTTCTTTGTGAACTGTACGTAAAGAGTTTTTTCTTTCTTTTCATTTTAACTAATACTTATTAATCACTATCAAAGACAATTACATTAAATGTGTGGCTCTGTGAATCTTTTAAGAATATTGTTGATTTTGTCTCTCGTGTTAAAACTACCGATACAGAAATGCATCATATGACAAGAAAGGATAGGAAAAAGCCCGGGTGATGCCAGTAAGAAAATCTATCCAGCAGAATGTGATATTTAATGTAAATGTATCTTTTTTTTCTAAATTCCATTATTCCGATCATTTAAGTGTTAATTAGTTCAGTCAAAGTGTTAATGCAAATAGTTCAAAATGACTAAACATTGAAAAAATATTTTCTTCTTTTTGTTCCAATTACTCTGTATTATTAATTAAGCTGTTAAAACATGCAACAGTTACTATCTTTTTAATGTTCAATAATATGTAAACTCTTTAAAGAGATTTTTGTTCCACGTCTCTGCTTTAGATATTAATCAAGAAAATAATTACAGAGGAATTTAGTAAAAAAAATCTACATGCATATAACTATGTACTGTACATGTACGTTCAACGAGGTCCAATTAGTTGGAAAGAATTTGCATTTCAGTTAGTATGAGCTAACAAGACTGTAGGGAGACAATGCGATTCTACTAGCAGGGCAAGAAAGAATGGTGTTTTTCTGTAAGCATTAATTCCCACAACTGATCATTTTAAAACATTACTGATCTTTATAATATTTGTTTTTCAAACATCTAGGAGTTCAGTATAAATGTTTATATTAACTGTACATGCAGCAGTGTCCCTGAGACTACTCCTGGGGAAAAAAAAAAAACAACAAAACTGTGAGCACAGATTTATTATTTTTAACGTAGTATTTATGTTTCTATTTAATGATAACCATCAACTGATTATTATAAAGGAGCATTCCTTACATTTGGTGTTCATTCTCAGGATTCATTAAAGGTACTGTTAAAAGATTTAGAAAATCTTTATGTCTTTTTATGCAAATGTTCCAATTTTCAATAGGAACATTATATACATGGCATACACAGTTGGTAACCTCATATCTGTATACATGATTTTCCTAAATCTCTGTACCCTTGACTGACTTACTGGATAGTACCTGTAATTCCCAGAGTTCATTTTGCTGCAGATATTAACAGTTTCTGTAATTTGTAATGACAGTAAACTGGCCTTTGCTCTTCCCTTATTCACTATTCATTTGTAGGCTTGGTTAAGTAGATAGCTGGGTTAAAGATCAGTGGTTTTTCATGTGACACATTCTGGTATTCATCTAATAGCTTCTCAGGACAAAACTGTCCCTGTTCTTGCCAAAATAATGAAAATGGTCCTCCACATCGCATGACAATCAGCCCTTGCTTGATCTGAAACAAGCAAGCTTAAATAATTGAGTTGTTTTAAAGACATTTTGTAACCAAGTATTCCATACTGCCTCCAAAAAAAGTATATATTTCCCCAAGTGAGAGAGAATTATTCTATTAGTCATCACAATAATGTGTGAGCAGAGACTGTAACCATCATGCTTACACTTTATCCATGGATAATACCAAAGTTGTGAATTGCATCCTATCAAGAATAAAATCTTATACTTGAAAATTATGCAAAGTCATCTTGATGGTCTTATTCAAAGAGGTGGTGATTCTACTGTGGAAATGTCATTCCTTATCATCCCCTTCTCCCTAAGAATTATATAAGGGACTCACTCTGCAACATCTGTCAGACTCTATGAAATGTTAACAGATGTCTAAAATGAAAAAAAAAAGAAGTGTGTGGGGGGATTAATAAAGGAAACCTCCTCTGGACAGATAATCCACCCAAATTTCCATATTCTAAAGAAAAAAAATTGGCAGCGCTGTATTTTCTCTGAGACCTGTCATCCTTACTTTGTAAAACATCTTTGTGTGAGTTTTAATAGTTAAATTCTGACTTATAGCCTTAAATGCATAGGACTGATTATGTCATCATGCAACAATGAGACTGAATACTTTTTAGCCCCTTGTGTTCCAAATGTCCTTGCTGAATTCTTCTTCTCTATCTTATCAACAATATTGTGCACTTAAGAATCTGTTTTTCACCTTGATGTGCATGCCCAACTCACACCAGTTCTGGAAGTGCCCACATCTATATATTTTTTTTTTTTTTTAAAGAATTTTCAGGTCAAGAATGCTCAGTATTCAGATACTCAGACAATTGAAGCATAGCAGAACTTTTCAACATCACCAAAGTTTTCACTTACAATGAAAAATCGTATTTTCAAACCCTAGCCTACTCTAACTTGGTTATTTATCCTTTTTTTTTAGACAGATACTTAATTTCTTTCCCATTACACATTAGGTGAGGTGACAGGACCTTTATCCTCAAAGAAAACTTTTGATTATGAGTCTGAAAGTGTACATTTCTGTTATGAAAGCTTCAGTTCCTAGCAAGTTGTCACACTGCAACAGATCGTAATCATATCTTTGCCAAACTCTGTATCAGCATCCCATACCACAAAACCCTTATTATATTAAATAATATACAAAAAAAATCATCGAGCAGAGATCATCAGGATTTTAGTCACTCAGCCACTGTTTTTTAACAAGTTACAGAAACACAAGAATAGTAAAATACAGGAAAAGTAAGCACACAGACGAGACAATGACATCGATATATGCTGTCCTTCAGTATTTAACATGATCACAGTGTGAATGTTGGCAAAGATGCTCAGTTGGAGGTTTGAGGATGAATATGAACATGGAGGATACTACACAAATTAGAGGAAAGTTCTTGTCAGCTGTAAGTGATGAATAATACATCCTTTTGTTTTCTTGTTTTGCTTTAGTTGTGGAGGTTTTTTGTTATTTAAACAAATCAATACCAGGAGTTCAGGTCACCTGAAACTCCTTTTTACAGGGGGAATCACATCCATGTTTCTCAACTTACTTTTTAAGGGAGATATGTCAAATATACTAATTTTCCTGCTCTTCAACAGAGAAGTACACAAGTGAAGCAGAATCATGATTACAGTGGATACACTGTATATATATGTGACAAAATCCAGATGAAATGGAAGATGCAAAAGGTTATAAAAACAAGTAACCTGATAAAAACCTTGTAAAAACACACCACCTTTTGCCAAGTAACAGCAGTTTGTTGATAGTGCCCATTAATTTTTTTAAGTAATTACTTCCTGTTTAAAAGGTATTCTACACATCAGCATGGCATTTAGCTAGAAATAAATACTACATATATGTGGATAATACACTAAAATAAAAAAGGTCATGCTTTTCTCAGAAAAATTTTACATGCTTAGCAAAAATTTGGTGCAAACTCCTTAATATGCAGACAGGTAAACAGGGCGGGTCATTCTGTACATGTGGCATAGTTTCAATTTCATATCTGTGTTTGTGTCAGCGTCATTTTTTGAGACAAAACTATCTATTTATTACTTAGCTGTTTGTACCAAAGGGCAAAAGGTAACCATGTTAAGGAATGAGAATCTGATTCAAAGCACAGTAGATACAACAAGCTCCAAGAGACTTTGATTTGAACTGTTCATCTAACAAAGTGTCTGTATGTCCCACCACTGAAATAATAGTGGGATTCAGACATTCTGCTTTGATTTACTAGGAATTAAAAAGGACAGAGGGGACCTGTCATGCCATATAATACAGGAAAATGTAAAACACAAAAATAAATGTATTCCACTTTTAAAATACAGTATTTCAAAAGAAATTACATCTGCTGAGGCACAAGTTCAGGATTCAACAGAAATAGTAGCAAGCTCACAGCAACTGTTAAAATAACAATGCAACAACCCAATTTATGTAAGTAATTGAGAAAGATAATTCAAACACTGTGATCTAAAAAGCCCCACATTAACACGTTTACATGCATAGATTATCACTATACTATTATACCAGTGTACAGCTTCTCTCAGCTATTGATTAGCTAGGGTTAAGCAAAGTTTATATTCTTAATATACTATTAAACTCAGCACGTTTTGCTGTTCTTTTCTGAAAAACACTCTAAAACTGTGGAAATTGTCTGCTGGACACTAGTTTAGTACAAGACCTTTACAAAGCATTTTATTGTTTGGTAGTTAATTTCATTATTCTCATCCTTTTAGTAAACTGTCTCCATATCAAGCAAGGTCTTTGGATCCCACAACAGCCTAAAGGGTTTAAAGGTAGGCTAAGCTTATGATCTAATTATTCGGTAATATAATCTACCATGCAACTTTCTAGTAACAATTATTTGGTGTCTGAAACATAAGTCTGTCATAATTAAATAACTATACTGACCTAAAAATCCTCGTGGTTTATAGAACAGCTGAATTTTAGATGGCTGAAAAGACACTTCACGCACAAATGCAAGACTGAATTAAGAGCAGCTATGTTTTTATAATTACTGACTCTATTCACAGTACACAGAATTGCCTGAACTGCCCAGTGTCCTACTAGCTCTCTGGACAATTAGGAAAAGCTGCATTAGCAAGAACTCAGCAGTCTCTGTCTCACTTCTCTCTGGAGGACCAGGGAAATGATGAGCTCCATCACCTGGCCAGCAGTAGCAGCAGCCACAAAGTCACCTCAGGGACTTGGACAAAGAGATTCATCTGCAGCCTTGGCAGCGACTAAAGTATGCCTTACTAACAGACAGTCACACGACCACACACTGGCACAAAGTCCTTTCATTAAGAGCTGTTGTCTAAGTGACCTGTCACAAGGTTTCATAAAGCAGCATTAATACTGTGGGCCAAAATGAGATTGATCTTTGAGCTTCGTGGTCTCCTGTTGACAACAGTGCATTATAAAACCAATACTAAATACTTTATAAACAGGTCTCCCTCCAGTGTATTAGAGGAACAGTGCATATTTCATGCCCTATAGTTAGGTAGCCACATATCCATCAGACAATTAAATAATTTATAAGATACTCAGAAGTGCAGTAAGACTCAATAAACTTTTAAATACTTACAAGCTACTATTTTGTTTGAAAACATACAACAAAAAAAAGAAAAAGATACCTGCTCACCTGCTGAGTACAGAGCATCAGTAAAATTCAATTTTTATAACATCTTTTCACCTGAAATATCCTCACTGCACAGAAACAAATTCTGTCCTCCACTCAGTTTAAAAAAAGGACATTTGGTCATTTTAAAAAATATTTTATAAATTTCCTACAATATTACTTCATGACTCTGTATTTCAGCTTCCTCTGCTTGGCAACAAACTCCGTTTTTGTTCTTCTGTACACTCCGGCCAACATGGCTGCAAGAACCTTCTCCTCTGCAATGCCTGCCATCTGGAACCACCCTGCTGCATTTCTCTCCCTCATTCTCCATCTATTTTCAGCCTTCATCTGGAAACAATATGTCTCTGTTCTCATGTCTATGTCTCTTAACTTCTAGTAAAAAGAAAAAAACTTCTTAATTTTATTAACTCTGCACAGTGTTTTGGAGATAAAGTTTGTGTGAAAGATACTACGCAAAGACATTTCTTTATTAAAGCACAAGATTGCAGTGACAGAGCTTACAATAAAAAGCAATCTAAAAATATTTCCTATTCTGTTAAATTTAATATACAAGACAATAGTTTAGCTGAATTTTTTAACAAGTGACTTCAACATTAAATGAAAAAATATCCTTAATATTAGTAATTCATTCACACTTTCTGGAAAAAAAAATACGACTTGGTCTGCTTTTCAAAAATTGTGGAAAGCATGCAGTTCTTAAAGACAAATACATCTGAGAATGTTCAGCACATTTGGAAGAATATCAGGATATGTACTTCTCTTTTCCACCCCACAGAAAAGATTTTCTCCGTATTGCTACCCTAGTAGATGAAGAGACACTAACTGCATATAAACATAGAAAGCACATTTCTATGATATTTGCATACTGGTTATGCCAGCAATGTAGGAGATATAAACAGGTTGAACTCCTATAACTTTAAGACATCACCATGCAAATAAGCTTGTTACTTCCTCGGTCCATCTTCAAAACACTAAAACGCTGTTTATGAAGAGTCTGAAATTTTCATGTATAATACTATCTGAATTTCTTTTAAAATTAAACTTGTAAGCAGAACTTCGCATTATCTAAGACCTTCTGAGCTGGGTATCTGTAAATTTGTTGTGACTCACTTTAAAATATGAAATTTCTCTCTCTGAGAGTAGCTCCCAAACCACCACAGGCGTGGACCTTTGTATAGTGTTGCGGATGCCATGGTTTCACAGACAAGCCACATTAATACAGGATAGCAAGCATCTGGAACCCACAGATGTGTGTGCTCCAGCCCCAAAGCACCCACAAGTCTATGCCAATTCAAACCCCTACTCCCAACCCACAAATGAACCACACTGGTTTTGTTTAGGAGCCAGACCTGAAACTGAAGCTTTTGGGTTTTTTTCATTCACACAACTGAAGAAAGAATGGAAGTGTTGGGGGGAAAGGGACAAATAGGCTCTAAAGGAAAATTACAATGGACAATCCCTGCTTTGACTTTCACATATGGCCTACTTGGGACAACCTGACCCACAGGGACCTTCAAAGTGCTATTTAAAGACTAAACTGCATTTTGTTTTTACAGTAATTGCAAGAGACTTACAAGGTTAGCACCAAAGAAGCATATACAAGTCTATCTGTTACAGAAAGACCAAGGATTTGGGGGGTAGGGTCACGGGGGGTGTTTAAGGATGGGAGAAAGAGGGAGCAGAGGGTGTTCCAGATTACAGTGTTGTTGCTTAAGCCTTCATATGTAGGATGCTCCTTTGTCCTTTGTCCTGCATCTAAAAGGCATGAAGACAGTTTTAAACACCACTTTGCAGTAAGGCCCTGTGCTACGCCTTCAGCAGTGTTAGTAACTTCATTGAATGTACAATGGAGAAGAATTAATATGTCCCCTCCCTTACCAAAATACCTTGTATCCTCTGCAACACAATCGTTAGACTATTCTGAAGCCAGATAAGGAAAGGCAGATACTTTCAGGTTACTTCTGCCTGATTTTTTTAAGATCTCTCACTCTGTACTAATGGTCCTGAAACAAAAGGCTACGCTTGTTATTCCTTTTTACCCCTGGGATATGGATGTTTCAGCCTTTCACTTACACTGTATACCAAACAGAAGCTCCAGCTATCAGCCATAAAATTCTACCACATGAGATTAAATAACTTTTCTTACTATTTTTAATCTGAAAACTGGGCTTGCAAGTTCCTGTGGGGTACATAAATGTCCCTTCAAAAACTTGTCAATTTTGAAAGAGAGCTTTTTCTTTTTTATGCTAGACACACGTTGGAAACATAGGCAAGGTTCCATCACAGCAAGGAGTGATAGTCCCCAAAACAAGATGGTTACTTGAAAAATGTGAAGGCCACTAACATCAACTGATTTCTACCAGAACTGGCTGATGGGAGGTGAAGACAGCACTCCCCAGAATAGCATTAATCCTCATTCATGCATGTGCTCTGAAGGAGGAGGAAGACCCAGGACAGGAAAATGCTGAGCACCAATGATACCCTCCAAGCTTCCTCAGGATGCCAGGAGTTAGACCCCTTCTCCCTCCCTTTCCCGATATCAGTCTCACTGTTTCAGTTTCCATTGAGATTAGAAAAAAGAGTAACCCGTTCAAGGTATTACTTTAGGTTTAATCAGCTGGTTGTATGCTAAAGACAACTACAGAGACAGCCATTACAGCATGGGTTAATTCTAGTATGGTAACTATTAGTTCTCCTTCACCCAACCCACTTCCAGGACAACACTGAATATGTTGAAAGCCAATCATAAGAAAAAAAGAGTTCCACTTTGGGATGAGTGCCCCTGTTGTCCAAAGATGCTGAACAATAAGCTTTAAGATTTTGTCTGCTGATGAGCTACTGGGTAGGTAATTCTTAAAAGGTGATACGCAGCTCAACAGACTTAAAATAGCTCAAAAGCATTCCACTCTCTACTCTGATGTTAAAATACCAAGCTAAAGCAAGACTTGGTGAGTATCTATAAAGATTTTTAACCTCCTGAAAATATAATATTCTCTTGTCACTCTGAAGGCATCTTAGAAGCAAAAACATTAGCACCTTAAGTAAAACTGCAAGGAAGGAAGGTATGTTTAAGCAAAACAGGAAGCTTTGCTTAAAAGATGAAATTTGTCTTAGGGGCACATTCGGATGGAGGGGGAAATTCTAACTTAAAAATACAAAAAATAGCCTTTTTTCTCTTTTGCTAGAGGACCAATCCTCTAGGACTGAGCCTCCTGAAGAAGAAAAATCTTAGTGAGTTTTAAATCAAAGAGACTAAAAGAGTAAAGCAATGTAGAAATTTTAACAATGAAAACTTTTCCTATATTCTTACTCCCTCCTCACATACAAGATTAATACAAGAAGAATTGAGAAAAACTAAAAACCTGCCAAGCCAAGCAAAATCACGGCACAAGCAGGTTTATTTGCTTTGCAGGTCACTTTTCAAAAGGAATACAGGATAAGCATCAATGTAAACACATGGAAGACTATATAGTGTCATACACTTGACTTAGCAGAAGAGCTAACTGTACAAAGGTAATTGAGGTGAAAAGAACATCTAGAAAGCATCAAAGAAAACATCAGCTGTTTCCTGTCAAATAATGTAGAGTACTTAAGAAATAATTAATCTTAAAAAATTGTCTAAGAAATGAACCTTGAACTCTCAGCTTCTATATTGTTATGAATGCTCCTGCATCACACTATAAAAATCATTCCATCCCTGTACAGGAAATGGGAATAAATTTCTGCACTTTTCACAATTGATGATTTACCATTACTTACCATGATTTACCATGCTTTATAGTGGAATTTTTGTAGGTGAATGTACTTAAATGAAAATCCCTAGATATTAATTTAAAAATGTTATACTTCCCATCCTTTCTCTCTTTTGAATCCCATCATGACAATTTTACTTATGGTCATGAAGAGATCATATTCACAAAAATTAAAAAAGAAATCTTTTAGTATCCTAGCAGGTTGTGTTGAATTCATTTTAAGTTTATTTCTGATCTTTGATAAACAAGAAAGCATCACTGATTATCTGGCAAGCTGAGATCCTATACTTGTGTACATATGCGCAGCAGCTGATTTTCACAAGGTATGAAGCAACAGATGCTTTGGTTTTGAGATCAGAACCAAACCCACAAAATAAATCTCTCTAAGAAGCTGAGATATTTTAAATTTTCACTTAAAGACAAGTTATCCCAGGATTATTTACACAAGAACCAAGAGACAGCTTCATTGCCGTTAGCTGCATCCTATTTGTATTAAAACAAAGTCTAAGAGACTTAAATCCAAGCTCAGCCCATCTCCCTCCTCCAGCTGTGCTGGGTGCAGTACAAACAAAAGGAAGAGACAGTTCCTGTCTAGAAAGGTTTATAGCCTGAATAATCAAGAGAGACAAAAGATAGAAGAAAGGAAGTATCTCATTTTGATTTTTACTATTGGGAAACTGATACATAGAGCTGGAATTTTAAAGAGTACTTCACACCCACATCTTATGCCAGATTTTCAAAGAGCCAAGAATAGCAGGTATCAGACTACAAACTGAAAAGAGAGTTACTGGCATGATGCTTCACCAGAGCTTTAAAATTAACTAAATATAGAGTTTGTAGTTAAGCTGCAAATGAAACAATTCTATTGAAAAAATGTTGTAGAAGTTTTACAAAGTATTGTAAAAATACTGTTGGTTTCTCCCTGACTGCCCCTGTCACACACACACCCCGATCCTCTCCCCCAAATATACACACATTTTTCTATCTCCTCATATACTAATTTCACTCAGTGTGTCTTATGACTCACTAGATTCAAGACATGCACTGTCTATCACAACACAGAGACAGCAATTAGAAGCACACTGAAACTGCTGTCAGGTTGTTTTCCTAATCCTTAATGTGACTTGATCACTGAAGGTCAAGGGCACGATTTGATACTGATGCCTTGGAGGACAAAGTCAATGGCTCCACAGTTCCCTGGCTGTTTGTTTCACACAGGAGCATTAAGATTCACTAATCCTGTTGTAAGTGAAACATCCAAGACCAACAAGTAAATAAAACAGGTGGAGGAAAAGCTTATATAAAATGCTGGAAACTGAAAGTTACAGTTCATTCACATAGCTGCCCACTTCTAAAAACAATTTTGGAGTACATTTCATTAGAATCTGAAATGCATGTTTCTACTGAATTTCAATATATATTTGATTTACAAATTCCAGTAAAAATGTGCCACAGCTGGCAGAATAAATTACTATAATAAATCATTATTAAATAACTGTAAATCTTTAGAATGGCATAATGTCTAATAAAAAAATATGCAAGCAAAAGTGAATATTTGTGGAGAAACATTCTTCATATAGTGGAAAACAAATTACAAAACTTACCATCCTGGTAGTACAGGATAATTCAATGAGTAAATGCTGGAATAAAATTCACATAAATAGTGCTTAATCTACTGCAATTTCATGTTAACAACTGCATCTGAACAAATTGACTGGTAAAGGGTAATGGTAAAGGTACCATATTTCAGGGCTTTTTTATGTTAAACATTCATATTTCTGGTAGAAAAATCTGACTCTTGCAATGCATCATCAGAGCAGAACATTTACTTTCCAAATAGCATGCAAACATTGCTAACTGTACCTCTGCATTTTAGAAACATTTTCTATGTTTCAGGGTTGTTTTTACAAAAAACAAACAAACAAACAAAATAAAACCAAAACAAACAAAAAAATAACCCACCAAAAAAAGCATCCCAAAAAGCCCCAAATCCTTGAATTTTAACCAGTGTTCTCTCTGATGTGCAGCAGATGAACGTTTACAGTAATTCGTGACTGCAGAAATCAGCTGAAGAGCTATTTGCTCGTTCCAAAACTTCCCATGCCTTATTTAGCTCTTACAAGACTTCATTTGTCAAAGTGCAGACACAGTACTGATGTCGCATCCAATGGTGCATTTCTATAGCCAAGATGAGCTGCAGCACCACGACAGGCCCAGGAGTACCTTGCTGCCGAATGTGATTGCTTCCACTGCCTCTTGGGACAGGTAAATTATTAACTGACACTTTCACAACTGAAGAACTGTCTAAGATAAACCCATTAAAACTGTTAGCCTACAGAACACTTAACACTCCTGGTTTGTTAAATCTTTGTCAAAGTCATCATTTGGCCAAGCTCTTTAAATATACATACACATCTATATAAAATCTATTTATAAAACTTTCAATTATGAAAGTTTCCTCTACCTTTCCCTGTCTCATTTTTTTTGGCTGAATGAAGTGAACCTTGTAGTTAGAGGAAGGCTGCTAAGGACTGAATTATAAAATAGGAATAACAATAGCTTATCAAACATAGAAATATACTAACCACTGTGATTCATCTAATTAACTGAATTTACAAAATTCACTACAAAGACATGACAAGTAGGTAGTACAGGAAGACTGCACCCCAACCAACAAGTCAGTACAAATTGGAAACGATAACACAACGTCAGGTGGTGATGGTTGCTGGAAGACTTACCAGCTCAGATATAAAAATCTATTAACTCAAAAAAAGAATGATAAATTTGTTTTTCATGCATATTTTAAAAAGTTTCTAAGATGAGGTGATAAGAAGATTTTTGCAAAGCTGAAAAAAGTCTGTTGATACTATATACACTTTACTTTTTACCTTTATGAATGCTAATCATGATATTAACATTAAAATCTGAATTAGCTGATTCTTAAAAAAAGACAGACTTAAAAAAACCCCAGTTATTTCCCTGTTATTTGCAGTCTGGTCTAGATTTTACTTCAATCCAAGGAAGCAGACAAAGAAGTAACATTTTGTGTGCTGATGTATAATATTACTAGTATAGTTGTTTGGGGTTTTTTTTATTGCCAATATATACTGTATACCAAACTACCCTACTGCCCTTCTACATTAAAAAAAATAAAAATTGATTAATCATATTGGAAGCAAAACTGTTTAACTAGAAAATTTCTGCTTTATTCACAGACAAAGTTGCCATGGACACTCCCTCTTATGTGAGCACGTAAGAAAAGCCACACTATAACTCCAAAACCAACCACACTTGCCATAACACGATCATGAACCTGCACGCAATTTAAATGGTTTGCAGACAGTAAGAACACGCCTGAACATTGTGAGTATGCATGGAAGCAACAGAAAAAAATTTTCGGTGAGGTACCTTTTCTACTGGATTAAGAAACGAAGAAATAAACTGTGCCGCACTCTAATCCAGGACAATCTAATAGCATATCATACAACCTCTTCACAGAGAAAAATATAGTCTCTCCTACAGACATCCATTTTTAGGGAGCCTGATTTAATGCTCATAGGTACTGATTTGCTGTTCCAGTTGACTTCTGTCACAGCTGTGAATAGTTAGAGTAATCAGAGCCTGACAGGTCCTAAATCAGGAGTCCAAATTTACAAGTCACTTCTGAGGATGTGACTTTAAACTGTGTATAAAGTGGGAATTATGCTACAGCTATCTAATACGGATAAAGCAAAGATTTACATTAAAAAATTATTTACATGCAAATTACTTGTGCAAGTGACAAATATTATTTTACGAATATTAAGAATTAATGTTTTACCCTACAGGAAGCACAGCTGGTTTATCACACCAAATTAACAGAAATATTCAAAGGCACTACTCTAGTATCTGCCTGAACAATGTGACTATGACTGCCTGTGTGTGTGTGTGTGTATGTATACCTAAGTGTGTGTATGTATACCTAAGTGTGTGTGTACACATGTACCCACAGAGCATCACTGACTGTTTATATACATACATACACAGAGTCACTTCTGTTAAAATTTGTCTTTTCCAGCCAAAAGGGAGTGCCTTTTTTTTTTATTAACTGGAATTCACCCTGAAGCTTAGAAGGAATTTTGAGGGGGCAGGACAACAGTTTGTACTCTTTATTTTATCCACACAGTTCTATATTCTTTCTGATAAGTTGAGATAGGTAACTAAATTACAGGCTTACAGAGATTTCAAAGATCATAAAAACCACAAAAGTGTAGTCTAAGGTGTGACGTTATACCCACAGATACACTCCCAATACCTATGCATGTATATATAGTGCAATATATGCCTCATTTTAGCTTCAGATAATCTGATCCCAAACTCCTCCATGCACTTCATGTCCCTACAAAAACATTCATCTACTTGTCTATCCTCCTTTCAGCTTCCTAGTTTGTACTCACGTGCACGGTCCATAGTCCCAAGACAATTTTATTCAAAACCTTCTAACCATGCTGTTTGTACGTGTCCCTGCTGCTATACGATGTTCATGAAACCCAATGCTATGGCATTATCCTCCAAAGCTGCTCTGCCCGCAGTAGCATCATTCAGAGATGCTGTTCTACTAATCTCTGGACCAAAACATACAATGCATTTTGCCTGTGAATTCCTAATTGCTGATTTTCACAAAACATAAGTGTCACATCAAGATTTACTCTGCCACTTACATTGCCACATGAAGCATCATGGAGCAAATACTGAGCAATGTCTTTTAAACTTCTGCAATGAAGTATTCTCCCTTATTTAGAATTCAGCTGGTAGATAGCTTTGTGCAGTACACACTATGCACGTGATCACACGTTATAACAAAGTGGCAGCACAATTACTCAAGTGCATGTACATGAAAGCAAGAACATCACTGTTAAGTCTTTTGGGGGAAACTCATAACTGTCATTATTTCACTGTGAAAAGTGGCAGCATGAAAGACCCTGAAAAACTATTTCCTCAGACAAATGATGTTCCAGGGGCTCTATGCATTGGTGGAGAGTCTCCTCCAACTTTGAAATGTTCTGACTTTGACTCCTGAGACTTTCCTTCTACATGCAATGAAGTAGCACAACTACCATCACTAACAGTCCAGGACATTAGGAGAGACAGTCTCTTTTAAAGAGAGATAAAGACAAATTCTTTGAAAAAGCTGTGTCCTTCATTAAGACCAGCTAGCAAGGAAGCATTGGTCATAATTTATGCATGCAAGGCATTCAGGCTTCTGAAGGGATACAAATGGATGTCTCTAACTTGGCAAGCATCAGAAGCTTACAAAGATCAGCAAGACTCTAAGTTTGGAGGAAGGATCTATACAAGGAAAGTGAAAGTCACTAACATAAGAGAACATATTCCTTAGAATGAAAACAAGCATGTAGCCGCAGAAGACAAGATGGAATATTTGTTTCCATCCCTGTGTGCACAAACCGTGTGTTACAGTTAGTTTCATTGATGTCAGAAAGCGGGATTCCAGAGAAGGTTGCTCTGAACATGCAGAACTGCAAATGCACAGTTGAACAAAGCACCTTGCAGAACAGTCTTCATAACTTACAGATATGAAATAGAAGCATGGGAGGCTGTGGTGGTCTACTATAAATAAAATTAACATGCTGAGAAAAAATGCTATGTACTATCTCAGCAACCACAGAGTTGGCTGCATAGCAAATGGAGAAGTAACTTCCTGCTAGATTTGTATTTGTACACACCATACCTTAAAGTCTTCCACTGTGAAAATGCAAGAGTCTCCTTTGGAATACCTGTGACAGAGAATGACAAGAAAAGGTAACAAAATCCTAACATGGAACAATTTTTTTTTTAGTATTTATTTCGGTTCCAGAGTATGTGATTGGCATTAAAATACAGCTCAGTATTGCTCCCTAATAAAAGTTAAAACTCACTCTCTTCCCACCCACACGAAGTAATTTTGTTTAGAGACCTTCACTTACTTTGGCCCTAGCCCATATGAAGGGGGTGTGATACAGTCAGTGCCAGTAATTGCTTCCATGCAATACAAATGTTTGAAAACATTTTGCATACTTGTTATGATTACGTATGACATTTATATTGTATTTAAAACTCAAATGGGCTTGCAGATTTTATTTTTGCTTATAGAAAACAAAGACACAGCATAGAATGTTCCTTTAGTATATCTAAGAGAACTAAGTCAGTTTTGTTTTCAGTTAATACCCTGTGAACTCTTGGCCTCCCAACATTTGTTTTTTCCATTGAAAACAAGAGTATGTACATTGATGGTAAATCTATGGGAGCTATGTACACAAGTTTGATTGCATATACATTCACACAGCACATGAAACTGGACAGTTAGGCAAATAGCTGTGCTTTTGCGACTACTATATGTATCTTAGCTGCTGGCAGGAATAATGATCCTCATTCTGAAAAAAAATCTGCAAAAACCTTATCCCCACAGATACGCATAGCTATTCAATTCCTTAATTTTACAGGTATAAGATTATTCAGATACAGTTTTCTAGCATTCAAGCTTTTGTGAGGGAATTTCAATGCATTAGAACATTTTCTTTTATAAATGCAATGCTATATATTTCTCAAATCACTAATCAAATCCTCCACATACCTAATGATATATTACTTTACTTGGAACATACTTCTGGGTTTTTTTACAACAGCCAGTTTTAATCTATGACCTTAGCAAACAATTGTATACTGAGTAGTCTATTGTCTAAATAATGAAGTCTCAAATTTCCTTTAACTGAAATAACAGGAAATTAAATTAACTACATACATCATACAGCAGTCTTTTCATGAGATTTACAAACTTTTTTTTGTAGTCCAGATTTAGTTAAGGAAGTTGGCAATGCTTCATTTACCTGCAGATTCAGCTTTTTCACCCTGCACCCTCCACCACATGGTTGCCATTCCCTCCTTTTCTGTCAGCCTTGGAGATGTCACCACTGGTGCCTCTAAGGCCAGTTGCAGGAATACAGTGAAAAAATACAGTGAAAAATGCCATCTAAAATGACATTCATCTGGCACCACAGGTAAAGCATAAACACTCAGAGTCATCAGTTTTCTAGTAGGGCCAGCACTGAGTGGTTGACAGTCACAACCAAACAGCCCAGCTTCTTGTTCAAGATACTCAACAGTATCAAATGCAAGAAGCCAACATTTGTCAAGCCTGCAATATTTAAGTGCTTACCAGAAGAAAGATGTCCAACAGTAGCAATTGAAAACCCTTATAAACCTTTGTGTTGCTCCATGAGAAAACAAGTGATTTTTTCACTACTTTTCAGGTGACACTAAGAATAGAGATCCCAGAAAGGTCGTGGAAACAAATAGTTTCCTACAGCTTAGGGACAACCACAGATACAGACCTATAGCAACAAAAAAGTTAATTTTAAGAATATCTCAAGTTCTTCATTCCCTGATCTTCCCTCTCTCTCTCCCCATCCTGTTCCACTCTTTTCTCACTGTTCCCTATTCATTCTCTTTAAATGAGGAAGTCTCAAGTCCTGACCACTAAACATGAAGTCCTCCTGACTGCTCTGCTTTGGTTTATCAACGCTAATACTTAGGCATAACGTGCTGCCTGCTCTGACAAAAAGAGCTGGCCTGGATCATGGCAAATCACCACTCTGTCACAATCACCATGATCCCAACTCTCCCAACCCCTTCCAAACAATAACTTTTTCTGTTATCCACACATATCAGCTCAACCCTAAATCTGTCATGGCCACACATATTTTGTCCCTCTTTTAACTTCCAAGCTTCATCAACCACTCTTGAAAGAACAGAACACCTGCTTTTGCCATTAAACATCGTCTCTGTTCAGATTCTTCTGTTTCTTAAATTTGGACTAGCATATAGAAGACAACTCTGTTTACAGAGGTTCACTCAGTCTTATTCTACTTTTGTAAACATTACTGCTTTGCTCCACAACTTGCAGATTTATTACAGCTTTGTCATACACTCTTCTGTAACTATGGGGCTTCAATTCAAGCATTACGAAAAATTACTCTGTCCTTAAAAACCATCTCTCTGAAAAGGCTAAGGGTTTTGTCATTTGTAAACATATTTTCATGTAATGCAGAGTTATTAAAAACATTTTAAAGTTAAATTACCATAAAGAAACTTAAATTAAATTAAATAAAAAGTATCACATTGCTTACATTTCAAATGACTGTCACTTTTTATAGCAAGGCTTGACTGAGCTTATAGCTGTGCCATTCCACTCAATGGGGTTCAACCATGCTAATTCTCTGGGAAGACATGTATTATCACCTAACAGATGGTTGTGAAATGTGGCTTTCCAAAGGAATTATCACTTCCCTTTCTTCTTTGCTTTAGACAGAGTCAGAAAAAAAAACCACAAAAATGTTGCAGATTCCCAATGGAGGTGATGAGTCCTTGACTCCCACTCTTAGAAGCAGCTGCTCCCAGTAGGGAGTCAAATGAACCTATTTATCCTACTTTCATTCACTTTTCACCAGAAGTGAGTATATGTATTTCAAGATAAATCCACACATTTCACAGTTACAAATATCACCTTTAAGAATTTCAGATGATGATTGGCATGAGCTAACTCCTGGGCTGCAGAGAAGGATAATGCTTTTTATGCAGGTGCTAGCTTATAGTGCATAGCTTCAAGCTAGTAGCAAACTCCTACCTAAAACATATTCCTGTTGAACACAATGCATCAGCAGATGATGGAGCAGAATAGTCCTCCTGGCAAGTACTGAACATGAATGTATGAAAAATGTTACCTGTTATCACCTGATCCACATGGCCCATTCCTAAACCTAAGCGACTATTATGGCTGCCAAAGGCAAGCAATGTTTTTGGTGTTTTTCTTCATGTTCAGTTGGTAAAGCCAATGTTAATTACAGCTGAAGTTCTAAAGTTCCAGTCACACCTATATATATATATAAATTATTATTCCTGCTGTCTAGTAGGTAATTTCCTTATATGACCAATAACAGTGTTTAAACCATCATTATTTGTCTACAGAACTTCAAAGACTTTTACCTCAGGGGAAAAAAACTAAGAAACTAAGCACAAACTAATGGAAAACACAGAAGATATATTCATAGTTGAAGGGGCCCAGATTTTCACTTTAACATACTTAATGACTTCTGAGCAACAAAATCTCACAAACAGAAATGAGAATACACCCTGAAGAATCCTAATTCCTTGGCTCAATAGGGGATATTCTTAACTAATTCCTTACTATTGTCCTATTACATTTAGGTATTAGAAAGAGATGTAAAAAATTTTACATTTTATCCTCTGTGGCAAATTTCTTGGGTTTAATGTTTTCTATCAGAACTTTAATGTTCTTTTAATGTAGAGTTTTTTCTTGAGCAATGTATCATATTTAACTCTGTAACTATCAATCAATATTCCTTTTAATTGAGGTTTATTTCTTTCAACTTTTCATAAACTTCCCCTTGGAGCACTGAGGGTTCTTGCACCTGCTGAAGAGCTTAAATTTATTTCACAA
>VZRW01012122.1:271711-284202 GCA_013398125.1 Aegotheles bennettii
AAAAACATGATCTAAATTAGACTGCAGCTTTAAAGACATATATGACACCACATCAAGCAGAAGAGAAGGGAGAATAGGGGAAGAGCATGGTGAAAAAAGGCACATCATAAGATCCCTTATAATTATTTTATAACACAATTTAATATAACCATTTTGGGGCAGAACCTCTAAAGTACAGGTGAAGTAAATATACAATAGTCTTTTCATACATGCATGTACACAAGCATAAACATACAAAAAAAAAATCTTAGTTGACTTCTCCAAAACAAGAGAAATGTAGGGGAAAACTGAGATAAGGATGTCCCTCTTGCTCAGCTCTTTCCAGTATAATTTAACAGGTCTCCTGGTGTTAGGGCAGTACCAGTACACACTCTGTCAAATAAAGTATTTGTTAATGGAGTAACTACTGAGTTGGTTGCTCCAATGGTCAATCACTAACCCATTCCCGCCAACACTCTTTATGCACATATTTTCAGAATGTCTGGACTACCAGTAGCAGTATTAAGGGTTGGAAAGAAACTGAAGTGCTGGGAATAGAAAATCTGAAAAGATGTGGAAAAATGCCAATACGCAGAGTTCTTGAACGCTTCATTAAAAGTTTGCTCTGAGCCTAGATAGCTAAAACCCTAGATTCTCTAAATCAAGCTGCAAGGCAGCATATGAAGAGCAGTTGTTCACAGTGATGTTCTTCTGATATTTATTGTAATACAACAGCATCTAAATCAAGTATCCTAATTAAAAAAATGTGAGCAGTACTGTACTGCATGAACACAAAGTTTTACCAGTGATCCCACAACATAGGACCAGATAGAAACCAACAGGGAAAAAGGGGAAGGAAAGTGAAGGGAGGGGAAAGGGAAGAGTGTGAAGCAGAAGAGAAAGGGGATAAAAGGAATTGGGAAGAGGCAAGTAAGGGAAGAGAAAGTGGGATGGAGAAAAAGAAGAGTAACAGTAACTAGCGGTATACTGCAGGGGTCAATACTATCACACACAGAATCACAGAGTTCTAGGGTTGGAAGGGACCTCGAAGGATCATCTAGTCCAACCCCCCTGCCGGAGCAGGTTCACCTACAGTACATCACACAGGAACGCATCCAGGCGGGTTTTGAATGTCTGATTCTGTTTAACATCTTCATTAATCATTTCAATGATGGGGCAGAAACCATCCTGAGCAAGTCTGAAGAAGATCACAAAACTGGAAGGAGTAGCTGATATGCCGGAGGGTTGTGCTGCCATCCAGCAAAAACTCAGCAGGTGAGAGTAATGGGCTGATGGCAACCTCATGAAGTTCAACAAGGGGAAGTACAAAGTCCTGTACTTGCAGAGGAGCAACCACATGCAACAGTGCATCCTGGGGATCAACTAGCTGGGAAGCAGCTTTGCAGAAAAGGACCTGGGAGTCCTGATGGACACCACCTTGACCATCAGCCACCAACACACCCTTGTGCCAAAGGGTGACGGTATCTTGGGCTGCATTAGACAAAGCATTGCCACCAGGTTGAGCGAGGTGACCCTTCCCCTCTACTCAGCACTGGTGAGGCCACACTTGTAGTCCCACGGTCAAGTCTTGGCTCCCTGGTACAAGAGAGAAATAGATATACTGGAGCAAGTCCAGCAATGGGCCACTAAGATGATTAAGGGACTGCAGCATCGTTCCTTTGGGAAAGGCTGAAAGAACTGGGACTGTTCTGCCTGGAGTAGAGAAGGTTCAGGAGGGATCTCATCATTGTGTACAAATATCTGACTAGAAGGTGCAAAGAAAATGGAGCTAGACTGTTTTCATCAGTGCCCAGTGACAGGACAAGAGGTAATGAGCACAAAATGAAACACAGGAGATTCCTTCTGAATGTTAGGAAACACTTTTCCCTGGGAGGGTGACTGAGCACTGGCACAGGTTGCCCAAGGAGATTGTGGAGTGTCCATCCCTGAGGATATTCGAAAGCCATCTGGACATGGTCCTGGGCAACTGGCTTTAGGTGATCCTGCTTGAGCAGGGAAGGTTATACCAGACGACCTTCAGAGGTTCCTTCGAAACTCTGTCAGTCTGTGATTTTGTAATTCTGTGAAGAAGAGAGGAGGAAAAGAGAGGAGGAGAAGAGAGTAGGAGAGGAGGAAAGGGTGAAAGAGGAAGGGGCAATGGAAGGAAGGGAAGGAAGGGAAGGAAGAAAGGAAAGAGGGCAGGAAAGGAGGGAGGACAGGAAAGGAAGAAAGGAGTAATGAGAGGAAAGGGAAGCTACCTGCAAAATCACCCCTAGTTAGTACTTGCCAGCTTCTCTGTCATTATCAGTTGTCAATACCACTTAGTAAGCACTGCACAGGTGAATTTTATACAAGGATTAAAAGCCTGCACAGCTGCCTTTCCTGGATATTGAGGAAGAAAACACAATCTAAAATGACAGCAATAAACAAATTAAAATATCATGGTTGCCATCTCAGGTGCAAACAACTCCGTCTTCCAGTGACTTGTCTGAAAGCAACAACTGCATGACAGAAGACTGGCGTAAATTAACTCTTCAAAAGACCGCCAGCACGTTGTAGAGGAAGAGAGCATTCTATAAGTAATCTGCCAGGCTACCAGTTCTCCCTGAAAGTTGCTAGGCGAGGTGATTGGAGCAGACCAGTATAGGTGACATTGTAGTGCATTGTCAGGATGCCTGACCAGGAAGAACAAGTGGATAAGGGCTTCTATAAAAAGCTGGAAGGAGTCTCACATTCACAATTTCTGATCCTCATGGAAGAAAAATCTCCCAGGTAACTGTTGGAGGAACAGAACAGAGTATCAGCAATTCAGGGATTCCTGGAGAGCACTGATGACAACTTCCTGACCCAAGTGACAGAGAAGCCAATGAGAAAAGGTTCTCTGCTGGACCTGATAATCACAAACAAGGAAAGGCTCACTGGGGGTGTGAAAGTTGAAAATAGCCTTGGCTTCAATGGCCATGAGACAGTGGAGTTCAGGATTCTGGTTCTAGATGACCATGCCTGAGGAAAGGGGTTGGGCAAGGTGACTTCCAGGGGTCCCTGACAACCTCAACCATTCTGTGATTTTGTGATTCCAGTTCAGTCACATCCTGCTGCCCCTGAACACCCACATGGGTTGCTAAAGACATATTTTCCTATGTACACCTGGTAAGCCCGCCATGTGAATGACTTGTAGATTCAAATAACATAATTTTGGGCAAGAAACACATCTTGCTTGGAAAAAAAACAAAAAAACAACAAAAACTTACACCAACTGTAGCACAGAATACATACAGTACTTGTCAGTTCACTAGCGCAAACTGTTGATGGTACCTCAATATAGTGGCCTCTTCACATTGTCTCAAAGGAATATTGAACTAAATTTAATGTTAAGGCTCAGGCACTTTAAGCAACTGTTTCAGAATTTCTCAGGTTGTTTCAGGAAGCATCCATTACTATAGACAGTCAACATCTGGAGGAAAAAGTGTGTGCATCCTCAATAGAGAACCTTCAAAAGCTGTTTCACAAATGTGGAACTAAAAGAGAACAGGCTTGCCTGAGCCCCACTATCCCAACTACAGTATACAGGTTGGCTTCTTAGAAATCAGCTTCTTCATACAATAAAAAACCAAAGAAAACTACACAGTTCTGTTAGGGGAAAAAAAGGAAAGAAAAAGGAAAAGGGGCTTATGCCCTTCCAACTAGGAGATACAGTGCTATAAATGTGTTCATACACAAACAGTAATTTTGATGGTATTTAGTTTCCATTGCAATGATGTAAGAATATAGATGGCTAGAGAGAGGAGTCATGGGAATGACTTGGTAACTAAGATAATGACAAACACATGGTGAAACAGAATTCAGTGGCACTACTAATACTGCTGGGGAACAAGCTCTGAAGGCATGAGGGGACCACTTCCATTTTCATCTGTCACAGTTATTCTTCCAATAGATAGCAATGTTCTGGCCTGAGAAGACACAAAACATCTCCCATAATTGGTGCACCCTATTTTTTTCTTTCCTGTAGCACTAGACAATGAAGAAACTACAAAGAAACTCAAACAACGTTGCACTGTTACAGAATCCTAACTTACACGGTAGACAATACTACCCAGCCTGGGAGGAGCTAACAGGCAGAGCGGCCACGTTTTCTGTTATGAATTAGGTGCCTGTCATCTTTGGAATGGCAAACGCTGTTGTTTGTGCCACTCCTTCTGTATGAGAACCACTGCTGAATATTAAATTAGGCAAAATAAAAAGAGAAAGCTACTTATATATACATAGATAAGGAAAAGGGGGAAGTAAAATAGGGGGAAGAGCAAGAGACTCTGTGAGTAACACCAACACTGCACAAAGCCATTTTTAGGCCCTCCACAAACTAAACTAATACTAGTACAAGTATCACCACAGTTGAACTTCTACTTCTGTTGAGTCCATGTAAGAAAATGCACAATTTAACACATGATAATACTTCAGGGAAAAAAATCCATAATGTATTCAGCAAACTAGGTTTGTTTTTTGTTATTTAATGAACTTTTTTTATGTGCAGAAGGCAGTCACAGGCCAAATTTGGCATGACCAAGCTATGATTCACAAACGGTCAGAAAAATGGTGACAGATTTTTGAAGCCCTCATGATATGTACTTTGTCAACCTCATTTTTTCAAAAGACATTAACAAAAGTTATTATATTTCTCTTACCTTGAGATAAGACAAATAATTATTTGCAATCACAAATGGATCATTTCTCAGTTTCTGCCAGAAAGTAACTTAAAATTTCTTTTATAATCAGTACAATTTAGCAACTTGAAAACTAATGTATATGCCTATGGAAAAAAATAAACAAACAAAAAACCAAACCAAACAAACAAAAACAAAAACCAACCAACCAAACAAAAACAAAACACAAACTTAAAAGCAATATAAAACCCCTCCAAAAGAATAATAATCACACCACTAAAAAGCAAACAAGGAGGACAGTAAAGCTTAGGGGAACAGGAATGTTTTTTTGCAGCATTAAATAAAAAGTTAAAACTGCCTATCTGTGCTAGGCAAGAAAAAATGAAAAGAACCCCTGAAGCATTATCCATCAAGCATAAGTGAATAATGAAATAACGAATATGTCTATACCTTTGGTCCTTAATCTTGCAGCAAATTATTGTATTCAAATATAGTATTTTACGCATGCAGTTTGATAATACTTTCTATCTTTCTTGGAGATTTTGTGAACAACATGATATGAAACACAATGTATTTAATGAAAGGTTTCTAAGCTGATTTCCCTACAGGTTATTTTCTTTCTTTTCTCTGGAACCCATGTGAAGGATATACAGCAGGGACCAGGGGCGTATATAAAAATAAACTATCAAGCGGCATCAGAGCCTATACCCCATTCCTACAGGGGCAAGTGAATTATTAGATCTGTGTCATGAATTTTTTTTTTTTTAATATGCCATTGTTCCCACTTGAGCACATTAAATTTTCCATATCCACTTTTAAACCAATATTACCTTTTTTCCCCCCATGGTCATAATGTTCAAAGTATACATTAAGCCAATCCAACAGCTTAAGTCACACACCAGTTATATGTAAACTAGGATAAACCATAACCTTTTGATTTTTCTCTCTATGAACTTATACTTCAGTGCCTAAAGAAAAGAGAAAAGAAGCAAAACAAACCAAGGTGCCTCATGGGAAAAAAAATACTAATATTCATTTTATATTTGGTCATGAATAACATTTTATCTGACTTTGTATATTCATGAAAGTATATTACAACTGTAGATACATATTTTTCCATTATACCAATTTTAATGTATATAAGGCTTTCAAATTGAAGGTGAAAGCATTTTTGGTTTTGAAGATGTGATTGCCAATTATTTTTGCACTAGTGCACATAAACAGGAAGGACAGATTCTTAGGTATGAGTTATATATTCCTGTACAAAATAATTGTATATTCTATGAAGACTGATTCTTTTTCTAGAGAAATATAGAACAACACAAGGGAAATCTTGTACCAGCAGCATAACTGAAGTGGCAAGACACAATATTAGAAAAACAGAGCTACTTTCATTACTGTGATGCTGTGTGTCAGAATGTCTCTCCTTAATGAACCTGTTTGCAATAAGACTCCGGGTGCAAAGAGGCTATTTAGAGAGCCTATTGTGTCTATAGTGAGTCCTTCAAATATCTTCCCACCATTAGACATGCCGCATTGACCAATTCTGTCCTGATTGCTGTTCTTTTTAGTATCAAGGGACATTCTTACCCAGACAAACCGATGGATCAGAAACTGCACTTCATAAAATGTTTACACTGTACACACATTCACACAGTGATACAAGCAACAGAGTCCCAGATCACACAGCATGTTGAATGTGCCAGTGTCATCTCAAGGCTTATGACTTTCCAATATCTACAAAAGGATTTGGGTTAAACTTTGCTTCTGCTGCCTGCCTGTCATCCTAACAAAAGCCATATTTTTCTCACCCTTTCAGAGTGTAACCAAACCCATGGCTCACATGGGAACATTTCAGGCAAATGTTCCCAATGTCGCAAAGCATTTTTGCTTAGTTGAGACTATCTTAATTGCCAACAGCGGAAAAGGACCACACATGTCATGCCATCAAAGAGAAAAAAACTTTGCTGTGAATAAACAAAACAAAACCAAGTCTTCCTAGAAGATTATGAATTACTACTCTCAGTGACAACAGCAAAGAACACAGGACTTTCCTCAACAGTACGTACAGAAATACTTTGTTACTGTGTACAGCACTGTAAATTAGTCCCTTTGTAAGAGATTTTGTGCGGGTAGTTTGATGCAGTCTCAGAGTTCTAATCTATCAAGTCAGTGGTTTACTTACTAGCCACTAATTAATGTGCCTTATTCTCACCTTTCATGAACCTCATGCCAAACTGGCTCTCTACAAGAAGCCTTTTCACATTTTAGCTTTTTTGTGGTCTTACCCTTTTATTCTCCTAAGAATAATTTACCTGCCACCTCCAGTTAAGGCCCCAAATCCTGTGCACAAGTGACAGAAAGCATATGGTTACACGAAAGACCTGACTATTAGTTTACTAACACAGACCAAAAACTATGAACCTTTCGTTTGATTCAGTATGGGACACATCTGTGTTACCAGTTCAACACAGAAAGAGTGGGGAGGGAAACTTATGAGGGAGAAAAACATTTTTTAAAAATGGTAAGGGTGCAGCTGTCCTCCAAGTAATAAGTGGGAGACTGTACATGCTTCCAGAGGAAGTGGCAGGTGTCTAGAAATCTCAAGGAAGAAGCCCTAATGTTTCTAGGTTTTGCTCAAAGAACAAAGGGAACTCTTCTTGCCAAGGGCAACCGGTATAGACAGATAAGGCACAGGGAAGAGGGGAAAAAAAAAAACAACAAACACCTTATCCACCCTATTTTGTAGCTAGGAAACTGAGACACAAGGATGAAAACACACATCAAGGAGGTGTATGCCATTGAACAAATGAAAAGGCTATTTAAAATCATTTTCTGCTAAGCAATATAGAATGTGATATATATCACTAGTTACTGTTGATAAGTTTATGAAAAATGGTATTATGTGTAAAATGACTTAACAATACAACAGGTAGAAGTAGACTTGTTCTAAATTCAACACCTCAAAATGTAATTACCCTTTCATTCTCCTCACCTGAGTCATCAAATTAATCTATGAATGAGGTTTATGAAACTGAAAAATAACAATATTTTGGGCTGAATTCTTTCTTCAAATATACTCAAGTCTCTCTGAAATGTGAATACTATCTCAGAGACAAATTTGGACAGCAGACATACTACATTACATACATTCTAGGCATGAGATAAATGTTTTCAGTATTAGCAAACAATCCATTTTGTTACACTTATGAGATTTTCTACATGCAGTATGCATCTTCTGTGGATTGCAATTAAATGTTTCTAAGCTTTCTGTCTCTATTTCCCGTGTACAAACATGTTCGTCCAGTGCTGTACCATCTTTACATCAAGAATACATGCCTTCCTCTCATTCCATTTTTTTCCATATTGGTATGTTCATCAGTTATTCTGTTCACCTGGCAAGCAGGCATATCTCATAGAACTCTTACAGGTTGCATTTATAAATGAAAATGTTTAGAGTGACATACTTGACCAGGTTATCACAAAAGAGCTAAGATGCACTATTACACAGCTTCTCAGTTTGACAGCTCAAGCCAGACTTCCATTTTTACCATGAACACCGGGCATATTAAGATTGCAAAGCCAGTCTCCCCAGACTGAAGTCCTTTAACTCACATATGCTGCAATTTCATCTGGAAGAGAAGGATGCCTTCCGCTCCAGAGGCTAGTCATGGCAGACAATGGACCTTCAAGGACCTGTAGCAGAGTGGTTTCTGCAGTAGGTAGCTGCTGCTACAGACTAGGTGCTGAAGCCATCCCTCCACTTTAATCCTATCTATAATAATCCTATCTATCCTTTAATCCTATCTATACCATAACCACTCACATTTCGCTTGCAAAACAATTCTTCTCTGAGATTTTTAGTAAACTATAAATTTTTCAAAACCTCCAGGAAAACAGTGAAAAATGAGTGTAAAATTTGCTGTACTAGATAGACTCAACAGTTATACTGTTTATCTTTTTATTGCTGAAACAACTAAATCTAAGTTAGCCCCTGTTCTAAGTGGCCACTCTAAAGTTTCCTTAAGGTTTCCATCACAATTTCACTTGGCCTTTAATTGAACTACTTCAGCTAGGTCCTGTGTGACTTGTGACCTGTTTCATTTTACATTTAAAAAATGTACCTATGTGAACATACTATAAGGCCTACAATACTGATATGCAAAATTATTGTAAACATCAGTGTTTTCCCTCTTCCCTTCATCTCTCTCTCTTTTTCACACCAAATCAAGAAAAGAGTGTAATTTTATCTTCACTCACGGTGACTAAAACTTTTATTTAAGGTCATTGATAATAGAAGGGTCCCATTTAAAACAGCACTTAACTTTCTAATTATAATATCTAGCTAAACAGAAGTTCTTCAGACATATCTTATTTAATTACAGACTTTAGATATAATTTTCTAATATTTAGATATATTGGATTTCCTCATCTGTAGCTGAAAAGAAAGTAATCTTGGGTGATACACTGATATCATCTTCTGGAGCTGGATCATCAGCTCTTTAAGGGATGTTACCCTGCTCTCTGATTACCTGCTAAAGCCATTTTTCATTTACAAATAAAAGTAACCACCCCCCACCCTCAACAGCCAAATTAACTTAAACCTGGATAATATTGCATGAACTGTATGTGACAGCATTCATAAAAATTTTTCTACCAGCAACATGGTTAGGGCATAACAAGTAACCTCGTCTGCATACAGTGCCAGAGACAGAAGACATCTGTCCAGGGATGTAATTCTCAGAAATAAAGCATGTATCTGATATGGCTGAGACATCACATCTTTCTTTTATTACAATCAATAGTGAAAGGCACTTTTTATGAACAGGTAGAACCTGTCTGTTAAGGTATCTTACGACTTCTAGCTCTGAAGTGCCCCTTTGGAACTGCAGGAAAAAAACATCAACAGACTGAATGAATAGGTCATATCTTATCCACACGGAAATGCTAAATTATTGTGTCTTTCCTATGTATTCCCACATACAGAAGAAAATACGTTCTCTCTGGCAAACTACAACTCAACAAAATGAAAATGTGTAAGTTTTCACAATAGGACACTGATAATACATAAATAAAACAAAACAAAGATATTACATGTAGTAAGTACATCCCTGGAAAGTGAAATACAACCAGAAATCAAGTAATAAATACTGTAATGACTGAAGTATAGAACTAGCAAATAAGCAGATGGAAGTTGTAATTAAGGGAGACAATTAGCATCAAATTATGCCATATTTTCTGAACTTGATTTACAAAGATCAAATTCAGATGTTGTGCGTACTCATAGTCTTTGGAAGAGTAAATAAAACATTCTGCACATTGCACTCTAAATCTCATACTTAACCATACGAATTAAATCCAAACACAAACATAATTGTAAAACCTCCTTCTTTTCCACAAACCAATTCTACAACCAAACCAATCAACATGTTAAAATAGTAAATGTCAATGCTTTAGTTTCAGATTTGAAGAAGAGGAGACTGAGGGGTGACCTTATTAATATTTATAAATATGTCAAGTGTGAGTGTCAGGAGGATGGAGACAGGCTCTTCTCAGTGATGCCCAGTGACAGGACAAGGGGGAATGGGTGCAAGATGGAACATACGAGGTTCCGGGTGAACATAAGGAAGAACTTTTTCCCTGTGAGAGTGACAGAGCACTGGAACAGGCTGCCCAGAGAGGCTGTGGAGTCTCCTTCTCTGGAGACATTCAAAACCCAACTGGATGAATTCCTGTGTGACCTGCTCTAGGTTGTCCTGCTCTGTCAGGGGGATTGGACTAGATGATCTTTTGAGGTCCCTTCCAACCCCTAATATTCTGTGATTCTGTGAAATTCAGATTATTAAACAAAGATTTAATGAGTGAAAATGAAGTGTAAGTGGCTCTTGGGTACAAGAATGTCTGAAAAATTCACATCAAACTGGGTCTATCTATACATTAAAGTCATTATAGAAAGTGGTTTGCAAATCAGTTGATGGGACTCTTGAATTGCATTGTTGCTGCTGTCCCCATGGTAAAACCTGTCAGATTTCAAGAAGTATTGCTTCCTGAAGTTAGCCAAAGTCTTGCTGAAGGTCTCCTCTTTGACATCCAGAGATTTTTCTAAGTAAGTAATCTCAAAACAGCAGATACCTGACTCCATCTGACATAGCTTCTCCATGTCCTTCTTTCTGGTGCATTTGCTTGGTAGACATACCAACATAGATCAAAATACAGACGATCTTAGTTATCATAGAAGTATTTTTTATTGCATTTTAAAAGTACTTTTAATAGTATTTAATAAAAAATCTGGATTTTTCTTGAACAAAGGGACCAATATCCTTTTATAAAAATCCGATGCTGTGAGACATACCAGGACAGAAATACATGTCAATAGAGACGGGAATGAATTTTTCTGAACAGATGCTTTCTAAGATAATAGATCCTAAATTCTGTGCAGTTCAAATCGGTATCTTGCTTTTCACACCTAAATAGATTCTGATAGTTTTACTATCAGGAAACACAAACTGAACCAGAGTTCAAGATGGAATATAAGGTTTCTAAGCCTTTTTACAAAGCAGGATCAAACACCAAAGAATAATTTCAAGACATATCTTAGACAGTTTCTTAGACTTTGTGAATGAATGCAGTTCTTCTGATTTCAGTGGAGCCACTCTGATTTACATTGGTTACTACCTGTTCCTTTGAGAAACCAGAGGATAACATACTCAAATTAATTTATAACTTAAAAACATATAAAAAAAGTTTCACCATCTAAGGCTCAACTTTTCTCAAAAATCTAGGAAATGGCTAGACTTTGTAGCATACACAAAAACTTATGAAATGTACATTCTGGACAACAGAAGGAGGATTTGCATTCTGACTTTCAGAATTTTACAACATTCCATTACTTATTGCTGTTTTGTTCCAAGACAAAAATTACATACATCAGTTCACACTCAGGTTTCAGGCCAGGTTAGATACTACCTACAATGAGGCTCAGAAATTAGAAGGAATGATGCGTTGCTCAGTCCCATTTCTGCATTTTGTGACGGTCTCAGCCATTTACAGAAATGGAGAATGGTGTTTTGTTTTGTTTTTAAAGATAATATATGAAGAAAAGTGGGCACTCCCCCTTCCTTGGGAAAAAGAAAAGGAATACACTTTTTCAAAATAGGCTGTGTATTTCTACAAGGAATCCATCAGCACTGAACAAGAACTCTATGCTGTAGTGCTTGATAAAGCACTCTTTTAAAGAGCAGGTGTCTCCTTTACAGAGCAGTGGACCTTTTTGCCCAGGCTGCTGCCATTGAGAATAGTTTTATTTTCTTTCTATCTGATTTAACAGATGTCTTATGTACTACACCATCTCAGCTATCTAGCCATATAAGTTATGACCCCCAGACACATAAACACTTTAGGAGAATGGATAACAGCACAAAGAACGACTTTTTAACTGAGAGCTTGTCTACACATTCAGCTATTTGGGAATAAAAATTCAAGGACAGCAATTGCAGAAAAAAGGTTCTTGAATGATTCAATTCCTTCTATGAAGATACTTGCTCCAGTAATGGGAAGTCAATCAGGAAGACCTACTTCTATAATATCAAATGTTATTAGCCTATGTAAAATAGATCACTATTCCCATTTCACACTTCACTAAACCAAATAAGCTTTTAGGTACCAACAAGCCAGTAAGCAAAGCATCTTTAAGACTTTCTACAAAGCCAGGTCATGCTACAGGACAAACGTTTTGTACAAGACCAATCTGGAACAATTTCTTCATGCATAGGAACTAAAATTGAGAGAAGAAAAAGTAAAAATTAAAATGAAAAAAAAAGGAAAGGAAAGGAATGGAAAGGAAGGGAGAGG
>VZRW01012122.1:284255-296755 GCA_013398125.1 Aegotheles bennettii
AGTAGAGAATAGATTTTGACAGACAGAAAGTAGTAATGGATTTGAAAGGCAATGCTGTGAAACTTGTTGAACCACAGCAACTCCCATATCATTAAGAGGGATTCTTAGTTTGAAACAACTTGCTACTGCAAGATATCCATCAGCTGTGAGGCTATCTTGACATGGAATGCCACAACAGAAAGTTGCTCTATTATAAAGGGCTGAAGCCTCATTACTATGGACAGTTGTAAGAATTCTAAGGTATCTGGAAAGTTAAGCTTCTTGGTTCCAAATGGTTATTTTTCCCCTCCTAATGCAGCTTAGTTCATGTGATGCAGAGCTACATTAAATCTTGTATAATATTGGATTTTTCCTTCACAGAGCCATATGCTGGCTAGGGCTATTTTTTTATTTTATTTTGCATAACAATAATAAAAACTATCTGAAATAAAATACTCTCGAATGGGAGACTTCCCTCCATTTATCAAATGCAATGGCTATTTCAAGAACAGTCCTGAGCATGGTCCTGGGCAATCTGCTCTAGGTGGCCCTGCTTGACCAGGGGGATTGGACAAGAATACCTCCTGAGGTCCCTTCCAACCAGAACACGTCTGTGACTCAGAATAGTTTCCTAAGATCTGAAAATAATGGCTACATGAGGTACATGAAGATTTATAAACAGAATGAGAAGGCAGGTAATACTCTCAGCTACCTACTGTTGAAGGTGTTTCTTCGTAACATGAAACCTGTCCCCAGGTTTCTTGATGCAGTAAAGAAACTTCCTGATCAGGGTGACTGAATTTCTATGCTTCCAGAAAAAAAGCTCTTCTGACCTGGGTAACTGGGAGGGAAGGAGTTATCTTTCTACGATATATCTTTCATTTATGTAATGCATGAGAGAGAAGCCTCTTTTTCGTACAGTAAAAAGCTTAAACCTCAAATGTTCTGACTGATACTCTGGATGTCTTACCGGGCTAAAAGTAATAATGATATCAAAACCAAGAAATTCTTCTCAAGTAGTATCCACTGCTCATGAGTATGGCTCATCAAGGAACAAAAAGACCCACGGAGACACATGAAAGATCTGAACAGAGAACATGGGACCACAGAATCTCAGGCAAGCAGAAGTTATGGGTGTAATTTGACCTTAGTGTCCCCCAAAAGCAACATCAAATTCAAGTATTGTGATGCACAAAGAATAATACCAGTGACTGAAAAAAAGCTCCATCTATTTCTGCATAGCTAGTAAAAGAGTAATAGATCCAGATCTTTCAGCCCTGACATAGGACATATTCTTTCCCTTGAACAGTCAGATCATCCTCAGTCTTGCTTAAATCAAGAAGTGGCACTTATGTTAAAGCTCTGCTCTCTAAAAAACAAACACACATATATTTTAAATCAAATTTTCGATGACTTGTCTTTCAAAGGATGAAATATCAACTACATGAGCTTCATGCTGCTCTTAGGTGAGGAGTAAGATTTATGGTTAGATCTGTGTTTTTAAGAGGAATTGGCCCCACACTAATTTCACTATGAAGCTTCGAAGGGATCACAATCTGCAAAGCACATAGAAATGCACTGTAGTGACAGACCAAGTTAAAATCTGTGTACCTACGCTAAGTACTGGTATGCAAAATGTGATATTACTTAATACTGTTTGAAGAATTTAGTAGAGCAAATTTACTATTGGTCTATACAATGCAAGAAGAGCTATACTGTATGGTATAATTTTTGTACTGATATGTAAGTATTGTAGTATAGTGGATTATGGACATAAGGTCTGGAACATTATGTGTGAACTGAATCTTAAATTTACAACAATTGCTTTTTCAGAATTCTACAGTAAATCACTTCACGGGATACACTGTAACATAACACACACTTAGGTACAAATATACACAAAAATAGTTTATGGTAGTACAATTAACAAATGAACTAATTGTATATTGCATTATCAACATTCTAAATATTAAGATCATGCTTTCAGAGGAAAACATTGTGTTTCACTCAAAAAAAACAAAACACTTTCCCCACAGTAGAATTTTTTCTTTTCTGAAAAAGCTGGTAACACACCACCTGTGTAGAGGTTGATCAGAGTGCTAACTGATTGTCGATTGATAGAGCAGCCCCACTGACCATTACACTCAGGTGTTAATTTTTTGTAATAATAAGGTTAACTACTTAACAAGACTAAGGACCTTAAAAGGCAGGGCTGGGGGCACCAGGGTACCTCAGTGCCTGAGCACCAGAGGAGAGAGCAGGATGTACTCTGTGTGGTGGATGTCAATAACTGCTAAACCTACAATACCAGCAAGGACATCAAGTGTTGGAAGGGCGGCTGGCTCTGCACACCCAGCGCTCCGGGGCGGCTTGCCGCTGGATTGGTGTTACATCGCCCAGCCTTGCCTGGATCCCCAACACACCTCTGCTGATTTCAGTAGAGAAACATCAAGCATGAGTTTAATTCACCCACTAGGCATAACAAAACAGGAGAACTTAGTTTTATTATAATGCCATTTAGGTGAGAGTTTTCTCCAGAGCTGCCCATCAGGAAACCCAAATAAAAAATACCATACAAATCAATGTTGCTTGCCCAAATTTTACTTCTTGTCATGATTCTGATTCCATTTATACTATTGCAGCATTTGAAGTCCACAATCACAGTCCCAGTATAGTAGGCAGTGTAGAAAATGTAAATGAAAATCAATCCTAAATTAAGATAGCATCACTCCAGCTTAAAAGACATAAAAGCAGTTTAACTGGATCACTGGAAATTCCCTCTGCATAAAAGGAATTTCCACAAGTATTGCAGAATTAGCTTATGGTACTACTGTACCATGTTCTTCAAAGCCTCAGGCATGGGACGGGTTGTTCAGGAAATGTAAGTGTTGTCATGGACGGCTAGAGGCCAGCATAAACCAACCCTTCACATCACACTAAAGGCCAAAACAGCCCAGAACAGACCAAGAATCAGAAGGCAAACAAGATTCCTCTGTTAGCTTCCACTCCTCTCATATTTGCTCAGACTACAGGACTGCTCTTGCACTGCCCAGTTGCCCCACAAATTAAGGAATAAAACATAACTCTACAGAATACATTAAATTCTTATATCGTAATTCAAGAGAAAGAGGACATAAAGGGTAACAAAACAGTGAGAAATTCTAAAACTACAAGTTTCTAAAGACAAAAGAAATAGTAGGTGACCAAAGTCAAGAATTAATTTTAAAGGAACAATGCGTGGAAAAAGAATTGACTTGTTTCAAAGATGTACTAACAAATGTCTAATGGAACAGCATCCTTTTTAAGGAGACAAAAATCCCAAGATGACTAAATGGCAGAAGTAAAGAGGCAACAGAAGAAATATTGATGAAAAATGTGGTGTAGATGCAACTAAAACCATCAAGAACAAATGATTTAAAGGAAAAATACATGTTGGGAGCTAGACTGAGTAAAAAAAGAAAATTACACAGGAGAAAAGCAGAGTATCAGAGGGGACAGCAAGCAATATAGTGAAGAATAATAAGGCTTTCTACAAATACATAAAGGAAAGAAGACAGTAAAGGATAAAATGAACGCATTAAAGTATAAAACAGATGCTTAGACACAGGATGATGCAAGGTTGATGGCAGGATTAAACACCTCCTTCACAGGCATAATTCTCTTCAGGAACTGTGAAGAAAATATCAGTAAACATGAGGCTACTACTGGCCTCCCAGATCAATTAAGTAGAAACATGCTGGTTTTACAGCTCACTACAAGTTACTAAGGATAAATATAAATTAATATACTGTTTCACATTGGAATCATCTGGTGCAGTATGGCCTAAGAACACATCACTCTCTCTGCCTCTTATTTGGGGTTTCACATTAATCAGACGCAGATCAGTCAACTGCAAGTAGCCTATACTGTGATTATTTTTTGTAACAAATGTAATTTCAACTACATCTGTAGTAGGATGGGATATCCAGATACAACGGATTATATAGTAAAAAAGACAAGTCTCCAATTTTATACAAAAGCATGTTCATCGGAAACTTCTCAATAATGAAATTTAGTCAAGTTTGTCAAAGGATAACTAAATTAATATGTGAATGGACTTGAAGGAGCACAGATTATAGACAGACTTTAGTAGATCTATTTTAAAAAATGTTGAAAAGTTAATTACTTCAGCATTCAAGTGGTAAAGTAAACAAAACAATAGCAACGTAAAAAGGGCAAGTATCATTGCTGTCAGTTTTTTTGGAGCAAAAGCGACCACTGAGGTTCCACAGTTCACACACTGAAACCAATTTAGCCATATTTTAAAGATGTCTACCATTACTTCAGTATTAGAATATAAATTTTAAAATGTTTTATTGATCACTGACAGTGTGTCCTCTAGATCAGCTTGATTTCCATTTCAAAAGTACCTGCAGTGACAAAACACACAGAAGACAGCATCAGGAAAAACATTTGTTTGGTACAAAAACAGATCTATTGAAAGACAAAGGAATTTATGCAGGACACACCTGTCCAAACAGCAAGTCATGACGTGAACATATGAAGGTTGCTCAGAAATTTCCTATGAATCCCATCAGAGGCTGTAATGGTATCTCTAGGGAAGTTCTGGGAAAACAAGAGATCACAAGTTCCAGTTCCCACTTCTTAAAAGGAAATGGAGGTGATGATACGAAGATCTGTTTGTTTTGCCAGTCCCAACCAGTATCTTAAGAGTTGGCACCATCAGAAGGCTGCCACACTTACTTGGAAGCACAACATTTCTAATTTTGCTGAGATGAAAAAAGCCACCAATAGTCCACTGGAGGCAGAGAAGTTCACAAGGCGAAACCAGGCTACTAAGGATGCAAGGGAGGAGTCAATGCAAAGAAAGTTAATGTGAAAGAAAAAGCGGACAAAAGAGATAAGAGGGAATGGATATAAAATATCAGAAAACATAGTACGCTGAATAACCTAAGAGTAACAAAGGTGAATGAAGTGAGAGGACAGGAGCACAGAGAAGAGGTACAGCATAGTTCAATTGCTAATTCTACTTCCTAGTGGTTTCAGTACCAAAATACTCAGATAACTCCCAAATTAGGTGATTGAGTGGAGAAGACAAAATGAAAACATTCCCTTGCTTCACTGGGATTTCAGATGAAAGGAAAGCACAATCTCAACATTCAAAAGATTGAGTACATTTACATCTTTTGACAGGAGGAAAAACATTTAACTATTTTTAAAACATTTCTTTTATGTTTGGTATGTATCAAATTGTACTGACTAACAAAAAAAGGGGACATGAAGGTTACAGACAGACAAAGAGACGAACATATAAGTTTGTACAAAGAAAAGGGAAAAATGCGAAGACTGGGTAGTTGGAGGAGATAAGACAAGGACTGATTTAAAAATGGGTTCCATTATTCATTATTTTTTCTCAAAAGAACAGAAAAAATGAATACATGCAAGATGTTTAAACAGTCTTAGTGGCACACAGTTTTTCTCTTTTAGATGAAGACTGAACAGGATGCGCAGGACTGTTTCTCCATGATGCAGTGTGCTCATGCATAGTCTGATTTGTGCTCTCCCTTTGGCACTTACCTACTTCAATGGGCACAGCTGGCAGATGTTGGTGGTGGATGTGGGTCTGCAGGATAACCTGTGCTGATGAGCTGTGGGACTGCCCTGAGCTGGTCCAAGACAGTTCTTCAATGGACAAAGCGGACCCACCACCACATGCCAAACTGTGCCCATCAGAGATCACATGGCATCACTGTGAAAACATGTTTCAGAAAGGGAGGTAACAACTATGGAAAAGAGAGACATTAAAGAAAAAGAGAGGACACTTGAACAGGGCAGAAGCAACAAGGAGATTCCCGAGCAGGGGCAGGGCAACTAGTGCTAGAGCAAAGAGATGCCTGAGCAAGGACAGAGAAGAGATAGAAAAGGTGGTACATCTCTGGGGAGACTGCAGCCTGTGGAGAAGCCCATGCCTGAGCCACTGCATAATAAACAAGAAACAGCAAAAGCCAAGTAACTGTTACACACCAGACTGAGTCTCCTGTGCCACCATCGCCTCACCCAAGGGACTGACTGTGATGTGTGGTGAGGGTACTGGAGACCAGTGAGGGGGGGAGCAGAGGTGGCCGGAGGGAACCTGAGGCATCTTTCTCTAACTGTTGGTTTAAATGTTTGCATTTATTTCTCAAAATCGGAGTTAATAATTAAAAGTTAATGATAATTGGCAATAAACCTTATTAAGTAAAATTTCACAGATTGAGACTGATTTTTTATTTGGCCAATGACATTTCACTATCAAAAAGCAAGCAAACAAAAATATCAGTAAGAATATAAAGTAGTGGCAATTTTGTCAGTCAACTAGATGTAAACAATTATACCAGATTACTACCATGAAATCGTAATTCCCATTTTAAAATGTAGTGTACAATTATAACTTTAGTTTGCTAGACAATTTTCAAGGATTAAAACTGAGGAGAGCCTCAGAATATTTTGTCCTACTGTTCCATGGAGTACCCTTCTCACATCAAAGCATTAAATGGGAAAACCATAATGAAAAAGAAAATTACATTTAGCAACAGAAACATCATTGCATTGCTGTGCACTGCTGTATAGTTATAATTGTCCCTGGTCCAATACACAGGACAGATTTTCATGTACCTCATGAACAAAAATCAGGTTCTACCTTATCTTCCATTAGTGACGAGTAAATGGGACAAAAATTCCTATTTAGTATAACTAGACTAGGTACAGCTGAATTATGTCAGGAAATAACTTGGACTTAGATATCTACTTACTTTTTTTACAGTACTAGTCAATGTTGTTTGCATTAACCTTCATTTCTTCATTATGATTCCGTATATTATACCAGGTTTTCAGGCAATGATAAATAATACAGTCTATGAAGCAATTATCATTCATCATTTGGCAGGCAATATTTAAAATAAAAAGAGATGTTGCAGATATTTCAGTACAGGTTTTTAGTTAAAAATTAGTATTACCCACTTGTAAAGCTTGGTTATTTCTGAAATATGTACGTATGTATGTGTACATACACAAACACTCTACCATTGCCACAGGCACTGATTTTCCTATATACACATAACCTCTCATAAATATGCATGCACATACACACAGGATAAGCATTTAACAAGCTGGAGGGACACAATATCAGAGTTATGTGGGAGAATTAACAAGAAATTAGAAGAAGGAGGACACCAGCAGGAGGAAGGCTTCAGGTTAGGATATCCAGCCTGTTCCTCATCAAATACTGGTTCATTCCTGTCATGGGCTAGAGGTGTTGCTCTACCACCTGACCCTACCTGGGAGGGGGAAATGGGAAAAGGAAAAGAGACCTGTGGGTTGAAATGAAAACAGATTTAATAGAATAATAGTAATGATCTAATATTACCCCCGATGCTAATACAAGATACACAGTTATAGTCGACTTCAGAGAGCAGTCACGAGCTGAGAGCTTCTAGCAGTGAGGGCTGAGTGCCAGCACTGAGAGCACAACAGCTCCAGCAGCGATCTCTGCAAGCGGAGGAGCAGCCTCAGATGTGGGACGACTGACAGGGCAGACGGGACCCTCTCGGGAAGACAGCCCTGGCAGAAGACCCCAAACATCCCTGCAAACTTCCTGATCTATAGTGAGGTTGACGTTTATGGTATGGAATACTTCATCTGGCCAGCTTGGGTCAGCTGCCCTGGGCTTCACCCCTCCTGGCCCACTGCACCTGCATGGCTCAAAACTACCCTCAACCTTGGTCACTACAGAAACCTGCACACCAGAGCATCTCATCTCTCTTGTTCTCACAGAGTTGGACTCTGCAGTCTCTCAAAACAGTTTCTCTGAACAGAAAAATTATTTTAGAATTCTGTCCCAGCAAAACCAGGACAATTCCACTGCAGAAATAAGATATTATATGCTTCCAAGTACTGACACAAATGCCTGCTGTCTTCCACTATTCCCTGTCTCCATACCCAAGGATTCCTTTGTGGAGGCATAGGAACAGACAGAGAAGATGTCAAGAAACCATACCCTGTGTCAGCAGGAACTGTTTAGTTCCCACATTTCTAATGTGAACACAGATGAGCCCTTAGTTGGAGCTGAAAATTAACAGAGAACCCTTTATAATCATGTTTATAAGAACTCTGTATAATTATTTTTATCATAACTATTTTTTACATTTACATGGATATGTTTTTCTGCTAGTCAGGCAAAAAGGTGTCAGCTCTCCAGTTATTCCCTGTGCAAAATAGACACCATCTGTCATCACAGTCAATGGCTGCCATTTTTCTATAGTTAACTAGCATGCAAAAATGAGGCTTTCATGAAAGTGATTACTTTCTCCAATTATTTTCAAACTGAAGCAAAATGAAAACCATTGCCTCTCTATGATTCAGAGATACGGCAAGATACAATTAAGATAAAGAGACAGTGAAGATTTGCATATGCAAAATTAGAAGAATATAATGCAGATTTTTATTACTAAACACAGGAGCCTGCAGGATTGTTCTAAGTTTGTCATACTGCCTACTTAAAGCATCATCTTCATATCACAAGCATTGGCCTAAACCTTAGATGCTCTTTCATTGTTTTCCACCTCAGACCCCACTACCATTTCCCCTCAGGGAGATACACGCTTTTCTCACATACTGACTGAAGTAAAGTGAATCCATTTGCATATTTCACTGCCTAATAATTTCATTTTTTCCTCATCTAAGGATCAATCCCCTAAAAATGGGAGGCTGACCTGAAGGTTACTGCATTTCTTTACAATGACTAGATATTACAAGAGCAGACTAGTATCTAGTATCTTAAATCACGAAAGTGAGCAGCAATTCAGATTTGAGTTATCCATTATGGCAACATAATTTCACAGTATGGTAGCATGGCTCTGCACAACTATCAGTGCTCAGTAAAATCTACAGGAAATAAAACTCTGATACAATCTTCTGAATACGGACTCCTTCACATACATGTCATAAGTCTGAATCCATGTCTAACATGTAAGTATGTGACCAAAGTCATACAAGTATACACACGTTAATCTCAATTTAAAGTCCAAGAGTCATTCCTCCCTCCCCCTCTTTCAAGCACAAGTTGAAAACATGCATTATTATATGAGCACTTCTTACACAGGTAAGTTTAAAAAAAACAAGCAAAACTCTTTCTTATTACAGGACTACCAGATTGTAACTCCAACATATTCTATCCTATTAAGTCTTTTAAAAACTAAACTGCATCTTTATAAAGGCATTGTCCACAAAACTAGAAAGTGGGAAGTGCCATCTTCAATATATTATCAACCAAAAATTCATCAGTGTTGCAAATACACAACTGTAACTGTAATGGTAAGTCATGACAATATTAAATGGGTACTGTCATAATTTTTCTGCAGATCAGACAGATGCCTGAAAGGATCTTCTAAGTAGAAACAAACAGTATTTCTGTACAGCCTGAGCTTAGTTTTAAAATTTTGCCAGTGTAATTTGCCAGTGCCAGTGCAATTTTATTCCCCACAGCATAGTGATTTTACATGTCCTGTGACTTGTTCCCAAGCACCCATTCTAGCATATCCATGAAATACAGTCTAACGAGTTAAAAAGCACCTTTTTTGTGTGCTTTAAATATATTGTTAGTGAAATAGTGTTTTTACATAAAGTAAAATACACAAATGGTTCTATGACATTGTTATGGTAGATTCTGGAAGTTGCAGAAGGAAGTAACTGCTGTGAATGGTAATTTTGAATGTGCCTATTGCACCACAAAGAGTAGATTATATAAAACAATATTAAATAACACAGATAGAAGTGACCTGATCAGGTGAAGGTGATTGTAGAGCCAGGTCTCTACTTGCCAAAACACTTCAGAACTACATAGTTTCTTTGCTAATCAGATCATTACGCTATTTCACGTATTTTTCAATTAATCTCTCTACTGCCTTCATATGTTTAATTGCCACTTTAGATGTTGCTTATATGGTGTGGGGAAAGCCTTAAATAACTTCTCTGATCTAATATCGTTCCATTTTTTTTAATGATAGTCTGCTGCTTCTTTAAGGTCTATCTAAACTAAATTCCACTGGCCCTGTAACAACTGCAGCCACTACTGTTGTGAAGTTCGAAGCAGAAAAATCAGACAAAAACCAGCCTGTATCTTCCCCATTCAGTGCTCCCTTTCTTTGTGGAAGCATTAGCAAGGTGTGAAGCACTCCAGCATTTTCTCTTCAACAGAACCCGTAAGAACTTTACACAGGTCCATGGAGAAATGGCAGCCTCTGAAGTTACTCTAACTGCAACAGTTGGCCAAACCAGACTGACTGAAAGACCTTGCTCTGCAGTACTCTGTGAACTAGTTTCATGATCTTAGCATTCATGTACCTAATGGGCACAGAGGTCAACAACATCATAATAAGATTAAAAGAACTCCAGTTTCATTTTCTTCCAGAATCCAGAAGCAAATTTACTTACTTTTTTGTTGTTGTTGTTCCACAAGTACTGTTTATTTTCTCACTCTCTTACTAGGAACATATGCTAGAATTTTCACTGCCTAAATTTTCACCATACTTCACAGAAGCAATAAATATAAACCATTTATTACAAGGAACAATAAAAAACTGAATGGCCAGGAGAATGAAACTAATCCTTCTCTCCGCTCCCAGTGTACATCTCTGTTTTTACAGTTATCATGTAGAAGGGAAAGAGGCAGGGCACACATTCATGAATTGTTGGGTCACTCCACTATCAGCAGAGAGACTTCAGAGATTTTAAATTGTTACTTTCACAATCACCAAGTTTATCTGAAGATTACTAAGCCTGATTCTTTTGATTCTGTGAATATTTTAACAAGTGAAATACGGCATTTATATTTTAAGTTGTTCATTACCCTTAATTGATTATGGAGCAAGAATCACAACGATCTCAACATTTCAAGCCCCCTTCAGGGGCTTGTGAAGCCACTAGGAAGAAGCAGGCACTTGATAGGCAGTAACAGAAGCACATCGTTTTAGACAGACTCAGAGCAAGTGCGGAGTGGCTTCAAGAACAGATGTCAAGTGTATCAAGGTACCTAATTTGCCCCTTGAATTCAGTCCCTGCCTATCTTTCACAGGCAGTTTTTGTAGAAACACCCAAGTAAACTCTGAATGAAACTCATTCTCATCTTGAAATGATTACAATTGCTTTTGTAACAGCAATTTTCCTAGACTAATGTGTCCTGTTACAGTGGGATTAAGCAGCTGGGCACGGACCATGCAATGTAGCATGGAAGCTGCATTGCTTCCAGTACCTGATCTGGTAGATCAGAATTGCTATACTGCCCTGCATTCTTAATGAATTACTGCACGTCCCTGCATTGTACAATAGAGAGATGCATTAACTACTGGTTGAAGAAAGTAGCCTATGTGGTTAAAAACACATTAAAGGGAGTCTCTCACCTCTAAATTGCATTCCTGAGCTCATCCAGATTAGCCGTTTTCCTTTATCGCAGCTTGAAGTAACTGATTTAAGGAAGAAAATTACAGCGTCACTGGCCAAACAGCAGTCTTAATAAGGCAAATTCATTTGATCACCATTTCTTGCCTTGCTTAAGGAGGGAGTCTACTTACTTTGTAGGTGGTTGTAACACAGGTCCTAATCAAACAGACCTGGATATACTGACCAGCATGCAAAACATGACACGGTGTTTGTGTTATCTTCTATAGCTGTACGAGGCAACCAGAAGTCTTCTTGTATTCTGAGCATATATATTTGGTCTCCTGAGCTTACATGAGACAACCAGTGAACCCCAATGCTGATTTAAGAGAATCCAAATCACTCATCCTGCCTTCAAAAAATGTTTATCACCTTTCCATATTAAGAAAAAAAAATCCAAAAGTTGGCTAAATCTCTGGGTGTAATTTTGATCTAAAAGTGTTTTTGTTTTTTGTTTTTTTTTTAAAAAAAAGGCAGCTACTTGTCTATTCATATGGTGAAGTGAACCCCATTCATTTGCAGTCTGTCCCACTGTCCCTGCATCAGGACATCTCAAAGTGTTCAGTCACTCACGCTGGGCATTCTGACTGTAATTCATTCCCCTCCTTAACCCAAAGACAGTTCACTGTCATAATTAACACCCTGGCTAACATTAAACAACAACCCGGAGGCACTGTGGCCTACAAAGCACAAATTGAATGAGCACTAGGCAGAAATGCCCTCCAGCTTTAACATAAATTGATTTAGCTAAACTGGTGAAAGGTAAGCACAAACCCTCTTGTGTTGGCTTAAAGGTAACAGTGGTTTAGCTCACACATTCAGGCTTACGAGTACAACACGCAAGCCTGAATTGCATGGTTTTACAACAGGTACAATATTCATGCAGAAATTTTGTAGCCATTCATGGCATAATCTCTAGTTCAGTGGTTGACAAACTGTGGTTCTCACAGAAGGTTGTGATAATAACCTGCAAACCACCCTCAACACTAATTTTATAGTGTTTTACATATTAATACCAGTGGTTTGGCAGCTCTCAACAAAGGTGGAAG
>VZRW01012122.1:301755-342789 GCA_013398125.1 Aegotheles bennettii
CTTTTGGAAAGACTGTCAAATATGTTTCATTCACAGCATCTGAGTTATACAGATCTATTGACGTGCACAACTAAAAATTCTGTACAAATTCCAGAGTAGCATCAAGCTTTCCAAAATATTTGTAAAGACATACCTTTCTGCAGATACAGTGTGCTGAAGTTCTGGTGAACATAAATGTAACATTTTCAATACTCTAGAAAAGATGTTTATTTACAATATTTGTATTTCTTAAGGCAGTCATACAGTCTGTTGTTTTTTTACATGCAATGTTAAGTAGTATAAATAATTTGCCTTGTTTTCCTTAGCACACATCAACTATGTGAGTATGCATGAGTGGCTACCATGAATTAAGAGTTCTAGTTATATTTTAAAATACAGGAAATTTTACAAATTAGAGTGCTGCTTTGAAAACACTGTTTTTAGTGTCAAAAGCTCAGATAACCTAGATGTATATTTTTACCACCTCCAAACCTCACAAAAACAAACACAGAAAAACAACTGTAATCCAGCTTTGGAACTGCTCTAAGATTCTGCCATTTTATGCAAATGAAAGTTTAGGTTGCATAGTTTAACGTTACCTAGTTGAACTCATCCACTTTGCAGGCATGTTACTGACACACTAAGCAGTGCATTTTCCTCACTCAGTTCTCCCACAGGGACTCAGTCAGATGGGAAATAATCTGAGTGTTTCAATAGACACATACAAGCAGACTAGACCCAGGTACTAAACACAAAGATTAACCTTCACAATAAGGAAATGCTGAGGACAGCAGGCATACTAGGAATAAACAGGATTGAGGAAAGGAGAGGATGGATATCAGAAGGCAAATGTTACTGGATTTTGTTTGGTTTGGATTTTATCTTTTTTTTTTCTTTGTTTTTCCAACTATAGAAGTCATTCTACTTCAACTTCTAGACAAATTCTAATTTGTTCCAAGTAGATCCTGCCACTCACCCCCAGAAATACAACCCTGGGACAGTCAATACATTTTCAGCTGGTAACAGCAGCCACAGTTTTAGAGCTAGACCTACCACTACAAATCCTAAAAATCAGGTAGTACCAGACATTCTGTCATGGTCGTTATTAACCAATCATACATCTATCTTGGAAATACAGTTTAGAAACAATCTGGGGATTCTTAGTAAACTAATCTAGAAGAGATTAGTAAACACATCTCAGCCCAGGCTGAGAAATTCCAGAGGATGCAGAGCAGTCTCTAGGAACAAAAAGGAAATAATGCTGCTCTCCAAGTATCTCAGAGACGTACTACAGGCGTAATGTTAGTGTGTCTGCATACAGTGCACAAGAGGATTTTAACAGTTTAGAAACAAAAGTATTCATTTTGAACCTGCATTATGCTGAAACTATAATGAAGTTCAGACTCTGCCTCATTTTTAGTGTGAACAGAATAAACAATAGTATCCTGTGACAAATGAAGGCACTGATTAAAACTGGAAAAATTGGGCCAACTTCAGTAAATCTTATTGGTTTGCCTGGTTTCCTGTCTGCTCATTTGCTAGTAACTAAGAACAAAGCCTAACATAGCAACTAAATGTTAACAGAAAGACGTTAACACACACACAGAGTCCTCATCATGGCTGAGTGGTGTTAAAAAATTCATCTTCTTAACTAAGAAGTAAGATATAACCCATGTGTGGTATTATCTCCTCCAACCTTGTGACTGAAGATGAACGTCATAACACAGCACAGTCATCATGTATACAATGTACATTCTTCCTTCAATGTACATTCTTCCTTCTCCCCCTAATCCTGAAGGAAAATGCTTTATATGACACAAATGAAAAATAAAAAGCACTTGAAATAGAAGGAAACTGCAGATACTGAGCATTAAATCCCCTGAAAATTATTACAGCAGCATCAAAGGAACACACATTCTGAGTCTACACTCACCACTCCTCCTGCACTTCCTCTTTTGCAAAGTGCCTTGAGAGCTGAGAAGAAAATATTCAATAAAGACTAAGTACTTTTAATGAATTACACATCCATTTAGCTGACAATTTTTCATGAAGTGTGGCTATTGACCCCTGCATTCCAACCAAAATAAGTTTGTATAAACTTAGCACTTACTGAATTTACACTGCAGTTCCAACTAGACAGGTGGATAGTGCTTACTTTCCCAGTCCGCTCTCCAGTGTCTTCCTACATGCAATCTGTTACTTTATGCTGTTAATCTGCTTTCTGTATTTCACTCTAGAAATTACTCTTATTTTTTTATATGCTATGTGCACAAACAAGAATTGTATTTTTCTAATTACGAGGTATCCTTTGGGTAAGAAGTAGTACAGAATGTAACAGGTTGTTAATAATGATATAAAATACTACTTTTTGAAGAGAATTCTCTACTTACGTACTTTCTTAACTGTACTTTGACTTGTAAAAATTAGTAGGGAGGATGTATGTCCAGTGGCTAGGAAAAGCAACTGAGTGTGCAGACATATGCTTACTCCTCAGTCTCAAATAATATGCTATGGGATATTCCACGAGTAATTTCATTCTGTTTCTGTTTATCCACATGCAAAATTCAAGTAATAATATGTAACTATGCACAGGCATGCTGCAAGGCTTACTCACCTGATGTTAAAGATGCTATAGATAAGCCAAGTATTTGCTATTTTAAACGCCTGTACATACAGAAATTGAAGTTATGCAATGCTCAGTTCACTCCCTCTTAGACACCATATATATGCTTTTCTTAAAAAAAAAAAAAAAACAGAAGAAGAAGAACACTAAGCAAAAATGAAAAATGCATCATCATTCCTTCTTGGACTTCCTGAATACTTTTTAGGTGACTTCTGCATAACGCATGGCTACATCTCCTTAGCACAGCAACCTGTACTCATAGAATGACACTTGGCACTGCACCTGGAACACTGTAACCTCCATGGACTGAAAGGATTTGGTTTGTCATGTCCCTTCTGATTATGCAGTGCATGCTAGGAACAAGAGTGTGTGGTGACATGGATCAGTGGACTGCACACTGTGTTTTCTGGTCCTGCTTGTTTCTACTCTTCATTTCTTGTTTCATGTACTACCTTTAACATTTCTCCTATAGGAGGGCAGGAGCCACACATTTTATTCACTGTGCTGTCCCAATAATAAGAAAAAACCTTTTTAAGGAAAAAAGGATTTAGAAGTAGTCATGAAATTCTAACCTTCTCCCCTGATACTGTAAGCAACTTAGGTTTTCTAATCATTGAATGTGAACACCAATATACATGACGTACATCTAAGAAATTGCAGGGATGAGAAGACATTTAACCATGTATTCACATCCTTTGTTTTCCATTTATCCCTCTCTGCTCCCCACCAAGACAAGAGAATAAAGGAAATCCTAGGCAGGGGTAATGACAATGCTTCAGTCAAATGACAAACAAGGCAATTTGTAAAGAATATTGTAGAAATAAGCCTACTAAAAGATTCCCAGCATGAAAATTCACAATCTGTCAAGCACCACACCCAGAGCAAAGTTGGGAGTCACTCAGCATTGTATCATTTGTACTCCTACAATGAATTACCAATGTAAACCACATATGTCCACAGGGATGTACTAGTGCCTTCTCACTGCATATTAACTTTAAGTCCTAAGGCATTCAGGGGGATAATGGTATTCAGCATACAGTCAGGTCTCAAAGGAAACCAAAATGCATCATGTGTCAGCTGTATATGTGCTTCCTTTCATATTTATGTAACATATATGATGCATATACAAATACAGAAACATATAATTATCTTGAAAGACAGAGAAGAGTGAACTGTATGGAGACAAATTATTCATGAAATCCTGATTTCCTGACTTCAGTAACTAACTCCCATTGATTTCAGTAGAGTGACTTCAATAGGAATGTTAAGACTTCTGTGCTGCTTGCACATTCAGAAAACCTTTCAAAATTTTGTGCTATGCATAAATACTAAAGGCAGCTGGTTTCAGCAGTAGAAGAAAGGAAAACAAAAATAAATGCACTACATGTGCAAAATTCCTTACAAATTCATGGTACTTTTCCTTGTTTTCTCACTATGCTATGAAGAGCTATGCCAATTCCCTTAGCGGGAAAGAAAACAACTTAAATTTGGATATATCTTCATGTACCTTTGTGATCAGATCTCATCTTCCTACCACTTCTCCCTTGGAATATCAGAAAGACTCCTGGGGTTTCCAAGGCTGACAAGGTCAGAAATACTACTGTAACAGAGGGCATACATTGCCTCATCATAGCAGCACTCGAGGTGTGTAGGGATGAACTGTTTTCCTGAGATACTGCTAAGACAAATTTTTTTGGTCTTCAAAAATGCCACAATGCCAATTTTTATTATTGATAAAGTTACTGCAAGACATCTCAGGTTACACCTGCTCTCTTAGGAGGAAACATGGTTGGCCATTGCTGGCCATGTGACATCCTGCACTTAAATGAGACCCAATATAAGGAAGCAGAATCATCCAGTATACTTGTACTGATAGAATAAATGTACCTCTCAAAGAAAAACAACTAATTACAACTAATTAATCTTCCTCTTTAAAAGGCCTACCTGTACACAGCAATTGCCACCAATCATGAGAGAAACATAGTTGAATAAAAACTGCAATTCCCAAGAAATCATGATGTCATATGTTTCTGTAATGGCAAAATGTGTGGTAAAAGCGCTGTTGGAGCTTCAAGTAGCAACTCTTTAAATCTCAGGAATGGATATATTCAACACTGAGGCAAACTACAGTGGTTAACCTAAGGCTGAAAACATATTAACACAAAGATATCTGGAGTCAAGGGGAGCAGGGGAGGTGGGGGTGGGAGCAGGAGGTGGTCAAATATTAGGGCCTTTATCTCCCATTTTAGTTACAGCTATAAGCTACCAGAAGAGTAATTTTCATCAAAAGGTACCCAGCAAGATGCTAAAGGCACTGGGAAATAGGGCACTTCACTAAAAGACAGATCCTAATTGGTTAAATAACTGTGGCATTAAAAAGAAAAAAAAAAGAAAAATGCCTATCACATGTGGATGCACATTGGAGATGGCTTAAGATGCACCTAAGATGATTCTAGGTCAAAGCTTTTTAGGATTAAAAAATAATACACCATCATATGGGTAACAAAGATACGAGAAAGGTACCACCTTCACAGTAGTTCATGTAAAAAACGTGGTTCATGCAGCTGCTTCTGCTGTTCTTGCTGTTCATTCTGCTGTTGCTGAAAATATCACTGGCTGAGAATAAGCAAGTGAGATTTAAAGCCTGGAAGACAACTCAGTGTTCATAGTATGATACGGAAGGATGTGAGGTTTGGGTGTTAAATCTGTGAGAGTTCACTGTGAAGCAGAGTAGGAACAAAGGCAGGGTGCTGAAGTCAGAAGTTCCTCAGCCAAGCTGGAGCCAGAAGGATCAATCGTGTTATTTCTTGCCTCACCTTGGGCAGGATTGTTAGTAGAAGATGAGTCAGGGAATATGTGCTTAAATATGTCTCCCCACAACATCAGGAATACAAGAAGCAGAAGCACTGGCATTTCTTGTTGACATCTCAAGGCAAGAAGCAGACCTCAGGCTATCCTCCATCCTGGAAAGCAGCACATAGGGCACCATACTTCTTTTCCCATTTGTGATTGGCTGCACCTTGAAACAGGTAAATCCATTTAGCAATTAGTTACAGGCTCCAGACAGGTAAGAGGCACCTAGATGATCTTGGAGACATCTGTTCCATAGACCATCCATTCTCCCACTGAAAGAAGTGGATCTCCTTGCTGATATAAAGCATAGTGGTCATGCTTTCTGTTGTATGTTCATGATGGCCTTACTACATAAGCTGAAGGCTGGTCACCAGAATCTTCCTGCTCTGACCTCTGAAGACACTGAAATGTAAATTAAGCCTTTGGTTCTGTGATGTCCAGTGAAAAAGCAAGTCTAGTAGAGACCAAACTTTTCCAACCTGGAAAGCAATGATGAAGGGAAAAGCAATCTTTGCCAACTATTGACTAATTTTTCCTGTCTATTTACAGAGGGAGTCATCATGCTGTGTGATAGCCACCAATATGTCCAACAATTGGGGCACTCAGGAGTATAAAGTGTTTAAACAATATCTGCATTAAATGAATATGCAGTATTGTATTAGGTTGCATATAAGTGCAGGATGTCCTACAGCCAAATATGGCCACATTCCATTCCAAGAGAACAGAGGTAACCTGAGTCACCTTGTTGGCTTTGTCAGAGCTAATAAAATCAACAGTACAACTTTTGGCAAGAGAGAATTCCAGCGCATTTTTCAGTAAGTTGCACCATCTGTTTTATGAGCCAATCTTAATAGACACGGCCTGATGACAATTTGGGTTTTTTGAATGTCTTCAACATCTTCATTAAAAGGTCCAGTAGGAATTGGTATCGGAAGTGGCAGAGGCCTACCACAAATAGAAGGCATAGCAGAAAGACCTTTGCAGGTTAAAATAAAAACCTTGATGGATCCACAAGAATGTCATCAGTCTGAACTTTAATTCTGGAGTTCAGTACTCTTAAATCCAGGACTGATGTATCTCATATTTTTTCCCTGGTTCTCAAAAATACCTGCTGTAAAACAACATTCCTCCAATATAAAACAGTCTTAGGTGGTCACATCATTATCCTAACAGTTCACTTCAGAATCCTTATTTGATGAGTATCTGAGGAAGATTAATAAGGCGGTTTGGAGTAAGACAGTGTTGAAAACTGGTGAGGTACTGTTTCACACTTTTGTAGACTGTTCATGAAGATCTGAAGAGTATCTGACAGCACAGTCCCAAAGAGATGACAAGAAAGGAGAAAATAGGACAAGGCATTAAACATTTTTTTCCAGCAGCATTTGCAAAAGTCAGTTTGGAGGCTCAGTTGTGTATTTTCATGAAAATTCATTCTGATCAGCAGTGCTAATGGCTGTGTTGCCTCTTTCTGAGGGAATCATACTGTGTATAATCTGCTTGAGAAACAAGAGAAAGCTGACAAAACGAGCTTGGATGTGAATGAGAAACTCATAATTTTTGACAGCTGAATGGCAGACTCTAGAAGAATGTAAGGTATGTCAGGAATCCTTGACTAAGCCTAAAAATTTCATCTTCAGAAATGATTTCTGATGCCAGATTTCCAGGACTAGGCACTGGATATTCTGTGAGATGCAATCTGATTTTTGTTGAGATTACTTCTTGCCTTGTCCAGACCTGAGGCCAAAGCCCTCCACAATCCCTCCAGACTTTCCAGATGAGATGGACAACTGATTATTTTTCTCAGAAGTTATTGGTTGAGATGACTCTCATAATCCTTTCACACCATGTGCCTTCATCCTTCTGCAAGTGAGGGGGACAGGACAAGGTAATCAAATGATGGATGAACTTTCAGTAAAAAGAAGTGATTATCACAAGAGGAGCAGTCCTGGAGATGGGACACCTCAGATAAAATGAACAAATTCTAATGAAGTAAAATAACATGTGAAATAAACAAACAAGAAGTACAGAAAATTGCTTCCCTCAACCACACAGGATTTAAAAAAAACCCCAAGGTATGAGATATACTGGCCTCTATAGATGCAGTCATGGCATACCTGCATACGTTACAAATCCTGCTGAATCAGAGAACATTCTACAGGCTATTTATATTCAACCACAGTCTGAATATATATATATATATATATAAACACCAGAAAGGAAACTACAAATATGCATCACAACTTATTTACATAGGAAGATCAATTATCCCACGGGGTCTCTATGAACACTATTACTTAACTGTTGTCCCATGTTAGGTAAAGGACCAGAATCACAGTCATTATTTTATCAAAAGTACCTTGCAGCTATATTAGTATCTCCATAGGCTCATCAATCCTGGGTTTGTTCTTAGACTTCCCGTGAATAGAGACTGATAGAATTGCATGGCCAACTTGTTTTGCAGGATGGCACAAAGCAGGACTTCGATATAACTGTAAGCCTGTTTTCATTTTAACTTCAGAGGTTTCAAAGTTGTCTCTCCAGAGGCAACAGATCAGTTAACTGTGCACTGTGATGCACAGCTCCCTACCCATAAATATCTTATTAGTACAATAAAGAGAAGCGGGCCTCTTAAATCCATGATGGGGATATTAGTATATTAACACAGGATCCATGGCCTACATAGAAATATGCATTAACATACACGTTAATCTAATCAATCTAATCTATCTAATTTCTATCAGTACATCTAGATAGCATCTACGAGCAGCTGAGCAATCCTACATTTTCTAATAGTTAGATGAGAGGCTGGTAAGAAATCTAAGGTTTTATAGACACAAGCCAAAGAGTGAGAAGCTGGCAGAACGTAAACCACAGAAAACAAGTTGGCTGAAAGGCGTCATTACATCCTATACTATTTCTGAGCTAATGGGCAGTAAAGGATCTTAGAAATGAAACAAAAAAGGTAATACTGCTGGTAATGTCTGCATATTATACAGCCATGTGTTAACGGGTGTTAGGGGAATAGAGGCAGGTAGCTCAATGGTTTCCAAAACTTCCACTGTTTGATTCAGCATTGATGAGGAACAATTTATGACAAACCACTGCTTCTGGAATGTTCTAGCAATAACATACAGAAAAAAAACAGATTACATGCAGCCTCAAAATGCTTTCAAAATCTCTTTTAAACACAATATAAAACCTAGCGGCAGCTAAAATGGAGTCAGTAAAATGAACCTAACCATTCTTGGCCAATGGTCATAAAATTAAGTACAGGCACTCTTTCTTGCTTTTTTCCTGCACCTCTTTTAACAAACTATTTATGGTACAACTTGTTTCTATCTGTATTGGTCAAGTTAACCACAATATTAAACTCAAGCTTTCTACAGGGTCCAGTGTGCATCATGCATATAGGTAACTGGCAGCCATTGCTCATATTCTGAAACTCATCAGTTTATATTTGGGATCCTATGAATTGTCCTTCAACATTTGTAAATGGTATTTGTAAACAGTAACTTCCCTAGAAATTATAATGTATCATTATATAGTATACTTTCCACTTTCTAAATCCTACCCCAGGTAAGTGAAACTGAAAATGTAACAAATGGTGATTTGATCTGGCATTAAGCACATAACAAGACAGTTCAAGATACATTAACAGTTGGTTGTAGACGTGCTGCGCACCCCGTAGCTACAAGAGAAGCATACCCCAACCAGGTAGACACCATGAAACGAGTCCTTCTCCCACAGACGAAGGAAGACAGGGCAGAAGAGAACTAGTCCTAAGCCGCTGGTGAGCTACAAGTTCCCAGTCAGTTTCCCATATAGCAATTGGCATGTGACAGGTTCTGATTCCTGTTCCAAGTCCTTCTCCATCTGCTTTGTGCTCCAGCGATCCAGTTTCCCTTAATGGTACCACCACATCTCCAACAGAGCTACATAGCTGTGTCTGAGAGGCAGATGTAGCTTAGCATCCATTAATTCATATGCAAATCTCAGCCCCAAATGTTTGCCTGCTACTTAAGCCTTTGACAACTTTTTTTCTTGCTCAATTGGAACATTTATTTATTTATTTACATGTAATTTAAAAAAAAAATACTTTAGGTTGATACTTCTTTTTCCTTTAATTACCTGACAAACAGTAGTATAACTGCATAAATTTTGCCTGAGGTGAAAGTTGGAGCTGAGCCTAATCACTAGCTGGAGACATTGTTCTGGCTAACTTAGGCAGAACACATTTGTACTGTATGCCTGAACAATGCTTAGGCACTACAGTTAAGGATTCCTTTTAGCAGTTGTCGATTTTGATTAACCCTTTTCTAGATTATCTAAGAACACAGTTTTTCTGCTTTACATTATTTAATTTGCATTAGAGTATAAAGGCAGGGGTGGTGATTGGACTCTGAGCCCAGCAGAGCATAAACATATGCACAGAGACCTGATTAGCCTTCAAAGAAAGTATATGCAACTTTCTGAAATGCAGACTAGCACCTCCTTACACACTATAAAATTCCTGCAGCAGTATTGTTTTTTTTTCTAGAATAAACCACAAGTCTTCCTATTTGCCTCTCTTGAAGGAAGAAATCAAAAGTGAAATCATCGAAGTGGATATCAAAGCTGAAAAAAAATAGAGATCATATAAATGTGCCTAAAATATATACTTAAGAAAGATACTATTGCAACTGGATATCATTTGAGAAAACTGACCAAATATTATTTTGGTCTGCATTTACTGAAAGACAAATGGATTCTACAGTAAAACAGAATCTTAGTTTTTCAAAGTTATATGTAGTTCTTAAAAGCTTCAAGTTATTTCATTCTGCTGTTTCATGGGTTTTGTGTAAGCTGAAGTTTCTCATGTTATGCCATTATTTAGGAAGAATGTACTTAATTCCACGAGGTCATCAAAAGTATCAAAAATTTGCTAAATTGAAAACATTTCACCACCATTGTGATTCCCCAACATTCTGCAGCATCCTGCATTATCTGATTTTCTCTGTTTCCACCTGTGTCTATTTATATAAGCCTTTAAACTTAGACAGATTCAATGCCCAATCTTGAACTACCCTTCAATCATCAATAGCACCACTGGACAGAATGTATCAGGTGTGGTATCAGAGATGGTCTCATCAGATTTTCTGATAAATTACAGAGGAAATTTTCCTGAGGTAAGAGTGTTCTCACTAATTTTCTCTCTAAAAATACACATTAGGACTTATGAAAAAAGCAACTCATGTATTTGGTCACTGCTCACCACTAAAGGAGGCCTGAATGAAACCCACAGTAAGAACCAACCAAATCTGCAGAGCTTCAGAGCTAGAACCCAGATTTAAATCTGAGTTTTCCAGCTGTTACTTCACTTGTACAGCACAATGAGCCAATTTAACACATGATGATTCTGCCCATCATATAAAAATTAATTAATTCTAAAAAATGCCTAGCTCTTTTGGCTTAAAAGAGTTCTTCATTCATGCTAGAGAACTCTAAACCACCAACCACTTAATCTGCACTACTCCTAAAATTAAATTTCTCTACTCCTGATAGTAGTATTTTCTATTAATCTAGTTCAAACATCTAGTTTTTACATACACAAGTAATTTTTTTTGCAGGGACCATCGTGTCTCAAAACTTCTCACATTTCAGCCATCAAGTTTGTTTGTCTTAATATTGTAAGAGACTGGATCACCATTAATAAGATGTTTGTATACCTGCTATAGGCCTTCCAAAACTCTGAAGATTCATCAGGAACCCGTAGAACATCAGAGTCACTCAGCCTCAATTCATTAATGTCTCATCATGAAAATGCACAGGAGACTCTCTAATAGCAATGAAGGCTCCTGTTGGCATATATAAACATACATGACAGAGTAGTATCAAGTAGCATTATAAGAAGGAGAAAAAAATGGAGGAAACATAAAAAAATTATGCTTACTAGTGAAAAATATGTTCACTATTTCCAAAATTAAAGTAAACATTTAACATTTTTCTTCTACCAAAAAAGTGTGTTTAACACTGCCAAAATCAGCTTAGGAATCTGTACTGAGGCACTTCACTTGGAATTCATAGTGGGAGAGACACATTTTTTTCACAAATGCAAATTTCTCACAATTGGTTCAGTCTGCTCGCTCCCTACCCCAACTTAGAGCTTAATTAGTGTTTTTTAAAACAATTTCTTAAAGGCAAAAGTGAAGATTTTCTTTTAGTATTAGAGGACAGATATTTTCTTTCTCCCTCTGTTTTGCATTGCTACATCTGGAAATAAATAATTAACAATATATTAATGTAAATATAATATCAAAATATTGGAAACTTATAGCAGCATACCCATAGCCCATATATATACAGTAGTGGCCTTCTAAAATGACTTAACTTCAAATCCTTAAAAAAGCAATCCATTAAGAACTTTACAAGGAAAGTGCCCAAGGCTAATTCAGAGGCTGATTGATGTCACTGAGACACATTACAAAAATAGAGGTTAAAAAGTATGTAATAAAAATCTCATGCTTGATAAAAAATGTAATACTGTGACATGTAACTTCTAGATGAAATATAGTATTCCATCGTATTTCTATACTGATCTCTGCTATTATGTTTTTACTGAACTAACAGGAATAAGAACTCCGTATACTCCATTTCAGGCAAAACATTTTAGAATCCCATAATATTCAGTAGTAAACTTAATAAGCAAGAACATTTTGATTCCGTAACCCCTTAATAGTCATAATTTTGTTTTCAGTTTTATATGCTTTACTGCAATTATTTGATGAAGAAACACAAAGCACAACTAAAAAAGAATGACAAAAGCACCCTGTTTTACAAGGTAGGTAGAAGTAAGTTTGAGAACATGCGGGAGGTAGGGAGACAAGTGAGAAGCTGGATGAAGATTTTAGGTCCTGGGTGGCCTGAAGTTGGAAGACACGCACTCAAGCGCCCAACTGAAGGGGCTGGGGGGAGGTGGGGGTGGGGAAGGAAGTCTACGTATGCAGACACACACACACACAAAAGCAGAACAAACAGTGAGCACTGTACTGCCTTGATGTGCCCTTGATTTTCTAGGAGTTTCTTCTGGAAATCTGGTGAATAAAAGAACACAAGAATCAAACCTCTGCCTCCTTAGCTTTCACTGAGCACACTCCACACTGGCAAGCAACTGCATACAGTGCTTTCAAAGGTATATTGTTGTGTAGGAGTGATGACTGAGTGCCCTCCAGGCACCTCAAACGCAATGCTGTCACTTCTAGTCACTACTCAGCAGGGCTAATGCCATACCTGTTATGACAAGAATCAGCCACTTAAAGGCACCACACCTCTGCCCCCACAACACATACTTGGAAGAAGGTATGAGCCGCACAATAACGTTTTAGGTGTTGCCAAGGAGAAGCAATCTTTCCTATAAACACTGAAGAGGTGAGAAGCACAGAAAATTAATAAACTCAGAAACAGTATTAAATGGAGGAGGACTTCTTAGTCAGAGTCCAAATAATCACTGTGATTTTGTAGTAGTTCCTCCTGTGTCAAAGAAGGTAAAAGATTAAGATGCCATTTGACCAGGCTAAACTGGGTTTTAGTTGTTAGCCTAAACCTGCCATCTGGTGTCAAGACACAGCAGATCACACCCCAGATGTGATCCTTCAAACAAATTGCATTTCTACCCCCTTCTTCTCTTTCTGCTGTGCAAGAAGAGAAAAGGATATATCAAAGATGCAAATTAGCAGTTTATTTCTTACTAGAGCAACTGTTAATAAGAACAATCACATCAACAAGTAAAATTTCACACACATGCAGAAAAAAATTAATTACTGCTCCACAATCTCTATCTGTCAGTATTCGGTGCCATGGAAATATGTCTGCGGTTGATGAAGGAGGTATGAATTTCTTGGTAGCAAAATATGCAGGTTGGTCCACCTCAACCATTTGAAAGTCTTCAGAAAACCCAGTATTTGTTTCAGGGCACTGTAAGTTTTGAAATCTTTGTCTCATTTCTTTACTTTTTTCTGTCGCAATATCTCATTCCACAATTGGGGTGGAGAAGGGTTATGCAGCGCTATCATTTGCACCTCATTAGTCTTGGGCTGGAGCTTTGAGAAAGCTGATACTCCCTCTAAATTTTTACAGATGCTTCTAGTTTACCAGTTCATGACTGCACTACTAGGAAAGACTTCCTGCCACTAAACTGCTTGCTGGCATGTAAGCTGAATTTCAAAATCCCTTAAAAAAGTAAGGCTCTGTGGTGCTCACTTGCCTTATTCTTGAGGAAAAAAAAGTATCCTGAAAAAACACAGTAAAGCTCTTCACTCCTAACCTGTGAGACTAAAGCTCTTGGAAATATTTCCTTAAAATTGCAGCACATCTTGATTTTGAAACTCCCCACAAAAATGTTCATTAACAGGAAGGTATTTGTGGAGGTGTTTGTGGTGTAAATTAGTATTATGACACATTAAATAAGTAGGGAGAATAATTCATCAACAGATATCTTGTGTTTTGCCAAAATCTAGATATTTTCTTTTATTTCCTCTATGTCACATGCATAATCTTTCACTCGCTATTAAAAGATTTATGTGAGAGATTCTTCCTTCTCCATAATGTCATGCCCTATACTCCCTTTCCTAAATGGCGAGAACTCTCTTTGGTGGTTTGTTGGGGTTTTTTTGTTGGGAGTTTTATTTATTTATTTATTATTTTGCTTTGTTTATAATGTTTTTGGAGAGTCTTCTGAAGTTCCAAGCAGGTGACACTAGCCTGTTCTTAATCTTTAGTGCTTTAGTAATGTTAAGGCTAATGACGAGGGACACAAATCCCCTGATGGAACTGAATGCATTCCAAGCTCCCCGACCCACTCAGAGCACTAATCCCCTGCAGCTGGAACTTACTTACCACCATGCACAGCTAATACATTTTTTAAAAGCTAGTCACTAGTGACAAATGTAAACTGGACTGAGCAGCTCTCATCTCCTATCCCCAATTTTCTCTCATAACCCTGAGACTCGCTATTTCAGTGATGGATATGATCTGCCTTTTAAAGCTACCAAACCAGAGTTGTATAGCTCCACTTTAAGTGTCTAGAAGGTTTTAAAAGCATCTTCAGCTGTCAGGCTTGAACAAAAACAAAAAAGGTCATATTTTACACAAACATTTCACAACTGGGAAAAACATATTAGCTAGCTTTATCACTACCATTCTGAACCCACTATTTATTTAGATGTTACATGCAAGCCATCTGTATAACACAATTACAGTATCTGCTTGATGCTATTAAGCTGCTTGCTGCTTTCTGTTGTCTTAATAAAACTGCTGCTTGACATGGGAATGAAATCCAAGACCGGGGTTCAATTCTGCTGATGGTAATCTGTTGCTAATACAAAAGCACTCTGAAGTTCCAGCCTTGTAGTACAAATCCTGTATACTATGATACAAAAGGCAGACTTCCATCAAGTTTCTCCTAGTTAACTGACTGCAGAGGACTACTCTGATTTACACATAGGCAAATTACAACAGAACACATTTTTCTAGATATTCCAAGGGAAGAGAGAACTGTTACTAAGTAAGCATCCTCTTCTCACTGACTTCTACAGAAGTCCACAGCTGAACAACTCTACATTAAAAGTATGTTCCAAATAAAGCAGTGAAATGAAGAGGGAAAACTGAAGTCTAAATATGAAGAAAAAGATCATATTGCTTGGAGGAAAGGAAAAAACCAAACATTCTAGTGATGACATAATTATAACAAAATATCCCTGACAGGAATGAAAATAGAAAGGGCTTGATGGTATTATAATTGTTTGATCTAGGTTTTTTAAAAATAAGGGTTAGTATAGCACCTTATTTCTGTTTATTACATTTCCCAGATAACTGGCATTAATTACCATGATTTAAGTGATATTACCAATAGGACTTGGAAATAGCTACCAAAACACTGACTACAATACTTAAATTTCATTACATTTAATTACTGCAAAGTTACATCTGTTGAGGGAAACATAATTGTGTAACTATCCTCAGCATTCTAACTTGAGTTCAGCCTCTGCATATTACATACTTAAGTATCTCATTTAGGTCCTAAAATTCACTCCAGTTAATAACGTGTAACTAGCAGAAACATAAAGAGACAGTGACAAACAGGTCTCTATGAATTAAAATCAGGTCTAATTATGTGACCTTTCTGTGTCCCTTAGAGCCCTCCTGAGGGCAGGTATTTCAAGCAGTCTTGGTGTCCAGTCTCAACAGTAACCATGCAAATGGAATGTATAAGATGGGGAAAAAACATCTCTGGTACTAATGAAGAAAGCAGAAAATAATTTGCTTTATAATCAAGGTTCTGTTCTATTTTCTTGAATTTTTTTCTGCATGTCACTGTCTGTCATATTTCCCTTATTTAAAAGCAATCAGACAGCCTCCAAATAATTAAACAAAAACCTTTATCTTTCTAATTTTTACTTTGAATATAGCATCATGGGATTTCAACACAGTGCATGCAATTATAAATGCACACACTATTTTTGCATGTAGTTATGCTCAGAACTCATAAATTAACCCAACACCAACACAAAAGTTAGAAATAGATTGGACTGACAACATGCTAATGATGGGTAAGTGGTGTTTAATAGCAAAAATGCCCTCACTGCCACGGGCACTGCTGTTTGTTAATATTGCTACTGCTACAAAGGTTTAACAATACCAAATATTTTTAAGGACTGCTTTCTAAATTTATGGCAACATGTACATATTGGTAACTCCCGTGATGATCTTTTTTAGATAACTTACTGTGATCCACATATTCTCTTCAGTGCTACAGTGCTTACTAAGCAGGTATAAAATCTGGCCCAAATTTCATCATAATGGAATTGAGCTATGGCAACAATATTCTGTAAATATGAAAAAAAAAGCGGTTTGTATCACATTAGAAAAATGAGATCAAAGTAAACTTGGAATTTTTTAACAAAATATAATTTAAAAATAGCATCCAGTGCTCTGCTTTAATCCACAGTAAAACTGCTAATGTAAACAAAAGAGAATCTGTAACAAGTATAAAATTGTAGGAAACCTTCTAAGAAAGCTGAAATGTAAAATTTTGTAGAACTCACAATTAACATAAAGAGGTGTAAAAAGCGGGGATGGCTCTGCAGAGTTTGTGTACTACACAAGCAGTATCCGACAAGAAAACCCTCAAACCTGTGACTCAACTAATAAGCTTCTGCACATCTCCGAGTCCATACAAACACTTAGAAGCAGATTTACAGACAGGCACAGAGCATAGAATGTAAATTCCTAGCCCTGTATTAAACCCCACACCGCCACTGGCAGACCTTGTCTGAAATGAGTACTGTCTCTTTAAGCTCGAGGACCTGCTACACTTAAGCAGTCTGCAGCCAAGGAAAAGTTCTGAAGTTAAACTCTCAGGAGCAAACATTTTCTACTTGTGAAGTAAACTGTGTTGAAAGACAGCAGACTACGGTCCCACCAGTAAAAACAGGAAAGTTTTCAGCCAGTGACAGCTCTGCCTACAAAGGAGGAAAAAAAAAGTGTCACAGACTCACTTTATTAAACCATATGCTCATTGCCCTGTGAAGAAAGCAGGGTCACTAATTAGTTCATTCTGTGAAAGAAGCCCCTCCTGATCCCGTTGACTTTTGTCCCCCCGGTTAGCTCAAGCTATTTCTGTCATGCAACTTGAAAATCACTGGAGGGAAGAAGATCGCCATAACAACCGCTGAAATGATCTTGTGGAATGTGTCTAGTGGCACTGGAATAACCTGAATATGTGCTCCAGATGTGTCGGCTGTCACGGAAAAAGTAAACACATCTGATGGACAACGTATGACTGGATGGCCTCACGGTTGACTCCAGAGAGTTGGGATGGAGGGGAGGGAAAGGAAAGGAGGCAGGGAAATGGAGTCAAGGGCCAGGCGAGAGTCACCCTGAGGACCTGTGCAGCCTGGCAGGCTGAGAGGGGCGAGGACTGGGCTTGATTGTTCCATTTCTGTCCCTCCTCCGAGTGGCCTCTGTGGGACTGCTGCAGCCGCTGTGCGTTTATGTCTGGCACAGACTTGTGAGCTTTTGGGAGCAAACTGAAATATGAACTTCTAGGGGGAGGGGGAGAGGAAGAGGGGTTTCATGATGCTTGCTTCCTAAAGCTTGTGTGTCAATAGACAGTTTTATTTTTTTTAAGGCATTCTGCTTCTACATTCCCAGTCCCCTCTCACAGAAATAACTTGGCCTGTCGCCTTCACTATACTATAAAGCAACGCATTTATCACATTGCTGAAAAAGACAAGCCTGAAGAAAGTTACATTTTCAAAAGTTGGGCTTAGCTTGCCCCCCCCAAAACAGACAGGAATCCACTTTTATCTACCTTTTTCAACATTGCTTCTAGTAAGTAATGAATAATATATATTTACAATTATCAACAGCATGTACGTGTATTTCTAAGAAAAATAAAACCTAAGAAAATAATTTGGGTTATGGTTAGGGTTCCTACCCATTTAAAAAAAACCAAAACAACAAAAAACAACAAACCAACAAAAGATAATGCAGCTGATCAGCAGTTAAGAATATACATCTAAAGGGAAGTTTTATCCTTTGTGCTTTATGATCCTGATCTAAAAAGCTGTAATTATCATGCATATACACAAAATCTGCAAAGAGAAACATGCACCTGTATGAGGCACTTATGAAGATACGATAAACTGTAAAATAAATGGTCTGCCTGAGTTGATGAAGCTGTGGCATCAGAAGAACAGTACAACTTAGCACTATGCAAGTGTTTTGCCATAATTTTACTGAGGCAGGAGTAAATGCATAGGCAAAATATCAAGAAAAACTTTCTTGAATTTATTCTGAACAGTCAAGATTGGCTCAGCCTAAAACTTCAGACAGCAATGCACACAACCTCTCCTTTGGAAGAAGTACTCTATGTTCAGGCACTCCGGGGCTGGATAAAGAAAACTTACAGCTGGGGCCAATTTCTGCTAAACTGAAGTGAAATTTAACATGTCATAGGAATTCCTCCATAATAAAAAGAGAGAAAAAAATCTTGAAAAAAAAATTGTTAAAAACTTTACAGGAGAACTCCAAAATAGTCATAGAATAGATCCATGTGATCTTTTAAGAAATAGTTTATCTATTTGTTTGCTAAAAATATTTAAAAATAAATATTTAGGTATTGCAAATCTGTAATTTTATAATTATGCCTCAATTATGAATTTACAAAAACAGTGCATGTTGCCAGTTCTCTTACTCCCTCATTCATCTGGGTTTACAATCTCTCAGACAATCTAAATCTGTAAGAGCAAAGCAAGTGTCAACCTCCTCCTTCAAAAAACACATACCAGAAATTTTATTACAAACCTATAGGAAACTGAATTCAGTTAATTAGAGATAATTGCACTGACAAAGTGCCTTACTGCAAACAATTAACAGTGCTTGTTTGGTTAAAAATGAAGCAGACTTCAAAACTCAACATTTTAATTAACCGGAGACAGAAGATCACATGGTGGCACTTCCCAAGATGGCTGACATGAAGAGGTTCCAAAAATTTTGTAATTGCCTCTTTCTGAGTGAGGTATCAGCATTTTTGGAACAAAGAAACATTAAGAGTTGACAATAATGAAAATCACGGTGGACTAGCCTCAATAAGCAACAAATTAGTAAAACTTCATCAGGGTTTCCTCTTTCCATATTTAGACATAGTTTAACAGCATTGCCCAGACATCCAGACAACTAATCATCTGAAGAGACATATGGTAAAAAGACAAAGTTGCATCACTGCTGATCTCTCCACATAATCTTCCACACAAGGGGACCTCATTGGGAAAGCACTGCAGACAGCCAAAATTTTGCCTTTCATAGGAAACTCTTTGCCTTCCAAGCAAATACAGCAAAACATGACACTGTCAAACTGCAAGCCAAGCAATGGAAAGGAACAGACTTCTACCAGTTAACGACTATCTGAGAAAAAATACCTGGTTAACAAGAACAACAACAACAAAAAAAACCCCAAATTCTGTTTTTTTTTAGCCTAGTATGTTTAATGTTAAACCATAATAATTGTAAGAAGACCTTAAGGCCCTAGATATCATGCAGTACTAATGGGTCAGACTCATATTCTGTAACATAGGAATGAAACACATTTTTATATATTTTTTTTTTTTTGTCTAATCCAGGAGTAGTGGATTCTAAGCATGGAATTTTTCTTCACTTAAGACTTCCCTTCAGTAGAACAGTTAGAATACTCTTAGTTATACCAAATAGTTTTGCTGCTTATAATCAGATAATTGTTATGTTTGGTAGGAATGAGACTATACTTACACTTTTAGTGTCTACTCCAATGATCAACTGAACCAAGTCCTAATTAAGGACTTGTATTGTTGCAAACCATACCTCCACAAGCCTTGTTGCTTATACACATGCCTGGCTGCACATGTATCCTAATATCAAAATAGTTACAGAACAAAAAACTACACTTTTTCTGTAGAACAAATTAGATTCCCTACATGTTAATTTGTGTGGGCAATGAATCTATAAATCACAGAAGTCACAATGACTCAGAAGTTAAGCAAAAAAGCCCCAAACAACTCATACATACCACCACCACAAAACAGTAACAGTTCATAAACTCTCAATCTTAAAAGTAAGCACAGTGCAAAAGAAAAAAAATAACAAATCTTAATTTGTAGCAAAGTACTGTTATATTATCTTCTTCAGCTGTCCTGTTGCAGGTGTCAAGGTGTTGGCAATGGGTGGGCTGCAGAGGTGACCTCTGAGAGAAGAGGACAGGGGCTGTCCCATGCTGCATGTAGCCAGCTCCAATGGACCCACTGTAGGACACAGCTGAGTCCCCCAGCCAAGATGGTGGTGCCTCAGGGAAAAAGCCCTTAAGAGAGAGCAGAACACGCTGAACAGAGAGAGGAGAGGAAAAATGCTACAAAAAGCTGTGTGGACACCAAGGTCAGAGAAGGAGGTGGAAGAGGTGCCACAAATGTCAGATCCCCCTGCAGCCTACAGAGAGGACCATGATGGAACAGATGTCCACACTGCAGCCTTTAGAGGATCCCACACCAGGCCAGGTGGATATTCCTTAAAGGAACTGTGGCCCATGGAGACCCCAGGCCAGAGTAGATTTTTCCTGAAGGTCTGCAACCCATGAAAGGATCCATGCTGGAGCAGGGAAAAAGTGTGAGGAGGAAGGAGCAGCAGAGAGGAGCTGTCATGGACTGACCATAAATCTCCCATTCCACGTTCCCTGCACTGCCTGGGGTGAGTAGATGAGTCAAGAGTGAAGGAGTAAGTGAGCAGCTGGGTGGGAGTTATGACTTTAGCCAATGTTAACTGATCAAATCAACAAATGTAATAACTGTCTCATAGACTGAACATAGGACAAGGGAAGTGTGAGATACCACTTCGCAATTGGGCTATTTAATCCTTCATAAACAATTCACAGAACCCATCTATCAAGGTTGCATTGTTTTGACTAACCATTTCTCAAACTCCAGCACAATCATTATTGGCAATCATTTCTACCTATAACAAGCAACGTAAGTCTTTCACTTGGTGAAGTAGGATTAATACGAGTGACTGTTTCTGAGTAACTTTAAGACCCAATCCCAGACTGTTAACTTACTTTATGTTACTCTTGCGCATGTTATGGTAACCTCAAGAACTGTCATCTTCTTCGCAAACCTAAGGTTTATTATTAAAAAGTAATTTTCTAAGCATTTTCACCTAATTGAAGGTAGTTTTCAGACAACGTGTAGAATGCTGGGAAGAATTTCAGTTGCTTTGTACAAACATTTTGTGGACAACCTACTTTTTTTTCCTCTGTCCAGTTTTGGCAAGCATACATTTACTAATCAATCAATCATAAAGACTGATTGATTCAAAATTTAGTTAGGACAGTGGAGTAAGAGAAATCAGGCTTCAAATAAACCACTTATTTTAATTAAGAGTTCAGAAGAAGCAACTGAGCATGCAGAAGGGCTCAAGAGAATGCAATCCTCCTAACAAAGACTTCATCTGGTGAAAGAAGCATCTTCCCATAGAGAAACCACAGCCTTAGCTGGTAGAAGTCTGCATTCTTACAACAAAGTCAATTAGACCAACTAGGAAGCTGGTTACATCTTATAAATCTGTGTGATAAAAGTCCTACTTTTTCCATATGGGATTCAATTCAACCAGTACTATTCATCTGACTGTCAACTTCTGAGAAAAAGTCAACATGTCCAGATCAGACATTACTGAAAACAGAGGATCATAAAGCACAAGAAGCACATACAAGCTGTAAGATGGTACCTCATATGGGGCATGGCTTGGCAGAATTCTAAGGACAGATATAGATCTCTGCTGAAGTCAGGGAGACATATCTATACTCATATTAATGTAGTGATAAAAAATCTGCCACAATAGTGTATTTTACAGTATTTTACATTGATTTAGGGATAACATTAAGGACGGTTGGACTATTCATTTGTTGGACTGTTTTGTTTTTAATTCACTCTGATTTGAACTCTATTCTTTTATTCAAACCAGTGAAGACCCTTGCGCCTGCCTGCACCTGTTGAATTTACTGTGGTTCATTTCCCACTGACACGAATATCAAGGCTTCATGGAAGCACTTTTTCATTTAAAATAAATCCATTAGATGTTTCATGTCACTAATTTGGTTTGTTCCTGCTGCCTCTTGATTATAGACACCTGAAGTTTGCTCATCTCTCTCTCACAGCTCATCATTTATCAGAGGGGACACAGCTGGAGTTCAAGCATTCCAAAATACTAAATATGAACAAGACTTATCATAGTCCTCTGCAGATCTTCCAAGTAAGTCCGATCACTCACAGAACCAGATGTTTTGTTACCTCCAAATTAGGCACGGACTTCATTTCGCACTTGACGAAGAGCTTCATCTTACCATCTATCAAGTTTCCGGAATCCTTCCTTTCCAGTCCAGGCAGCACCAATCATGTTTCTAAGTCTGTTCACAACTGAATTTTTGTTACTGTATCACAGGTCCAGCAGGCATTTGTGGGAATGGGAAAGGGGAACAAGTATTAATGAAGACAATCAGACCCACAGTCTCCCCTTGAGAGACTACTGATATGGTATCGATGGTACGGATACGAACAAAATAACATACAGCACTTGTATTTTACAAAAGCATAACCCCCCTGTGTATGATTCTGGTAAAAAACTATCCTTTTAGCTTCAATAAAGCTCTTGAAAAATGAGTGAAATACAAATGTGTCACTAGAAAACAAAAAAAAGTTACATTCACTAACTATGTCAGACAAGTGTTCCTTCAAATTCTGGATAGTGGTTCTTTCAACCCTTGCAAACGCACTAGGGACCTAACTCATGGTGAATACCACTCTTCATCTACATGGGATTGTTTCCTCTTGATACAATCAGAGAAGATGAAAACCAGATGCTGGGGGTCTGGTTTGATGGGATTTTGTTTTTAGGGATTTTTGGACAACAAAAGTCATTCAACTTTGTGGAGCTTAAAAATGCTCTCAGTCTTCCCAAGAGACATAATATGTTGCATACTAGCAAAAGACAACAGCACCACCATACACACACACACGTCTTTCAATCCAGTTTTTTCCATGTACATTAGATGCAGATATTACATGCTCCGGTATTTATACACACAATGGTAAGTAAGATGTCATCAAACAGGTTGTTTCAGTGTTTTACTACTTTTTTATATGTGTTATGAAATATTCAAAAACCACTAATAAAGGTGATTTAAAAATTGAATCCATGCAGGGAGTAAAATGTAAAGCACTAAGAGTTACCTTCAAAAGGATGCAGACACATATGATAGGTTTTCTGTGTGTGTATCAAAAGTTGTTCAGAAGCTTAAAACTGAGACAGGAGATGACAGAGAGAAACCAACAGCAGACTGAGTATCTACCAATAAAACACATCAATATTTTTCTGTTTGTACCATATTCGTAAGACCAGTGCTGCAAAACCTCCCTTGGTTCTTGTAAGCTCATAACTCCATTAATAAGACACGGAATACAGCCACAGCTCAAAAGTCAATCCCATTTCTCATGGCTGAATCCATTTCTGCACTGCTTACATTTGCTTACCTCAAAAGCAAGCCATATTTGTGCAAATTAAACTGATTTTTCTTTTTCACAGAGGATCTTGCCTTACTCTCCCCTAAGAAAAGGTACTGTAGAAGAAAAGAATTACTGTATTGCGTACTAATTATCATTGCAGTAGCTAAAAGAAGGAAAAACTTTGTAATTTTTACTGCAATAACGGATATTATCTATTATTGGTTTTATAATCTAAACATTTCAGTAACTTAACAGTGGTTAAGGTTTACCACATGAACAATGACAAAATAAATATGGTATTATGTTCAGTTACATGTTGAAGAGAACATCACTAGACAAACTTCCTTCTGCTGCCACACATTTTTTTTATGTGGAATAAAATTAATTTTTCTTCTGGGCAGCATTTCTCTACTTATTTTAGATAGTTTAGTAGTTTTATGTTCCTGTCAACTAGCTATTAGTTTACTGATACAATGGCTTCTGTTATTGTCAAATGACATATAATTTATCAATCCTGTTAACTGTCTCATTCTCCTTTACTGGACTGATCAACTTATATTATAATTCTCTGTACAGAAACCTTGATATATACTAATTGCCAAGACTTGAAAATCTCTCTCAGATTTGTGGGCAAGTAGGACTCATATTCAGGCAAGGGTCATTAACTTTTAAGAAATCTGGACTTGTACTTCAAATTTTAGTCCTCGTGGCATGACAGGACTCTCAAACACAGAATGAAGGGAACCAACACAGCATCTATCTGTCCCTAAGGATGGATAGCCCCATGGTCCTCTGCTACCGCTTGTAGTTTTGTTTTCATTGACATCAAGATTTCTGTGACCAGAAGCAAAAACTCTCATGTCAGTTTCTCTCTGCTGCTCCTCTGGAAACGCTAAGATAAGGTTTCTAGAGGAAAGATGGACTTAAAAATCAGAAGCTTAGGGAGAAGCAGAACACCACAAATATCTCATCTGGCTGAAAGAAGGCTAGAACAGTCACAAACAAATTGACTGAAGGATACGGACAAAACTACCTTCCTTCTTTACTTCAAACAAAGAAAAAAAAAAAAGAAAATATATCAGTGAGGAGAAGAAGAATGAATGATAGATACAGAAGACGAATTCCCTAGACTGTGGTATAGGAAAATATCTAGCCTCCTTTCTTCCCCAGTGGCTAAGATACGCTTTTTTCTCAGACTATCTCCAATTCTATCTCCAATTTTCACATCACTGGAATAGCTGGCTTAGTTTCCTGTTAAGTGTTTCAAATCCACGTGTGAGTGTGAAAAGTTGTAAAAACAGAAGAGAAATAAAGAAAATAAAATGGCTTAAGTTCAAACAAGATACGCATTTTTTAAAAAACCCTGTTTATAAAGTGTGCTCTATTGTACTGGTAAATAATCCTTTATTTTTATGAAGAAATTAGGATACCAGACTTTTGCCTATCTTTGAAAAAGAAAACTGAAGTTTAAAAACCACATAAAGATCTCACATGCAGTACACTCATCTTTCTTTGCAAGCAATATTGACTCAGTTCTGAAACCATGTAAAACTGGAATGTGAGACAGCATTATACTCTCCCTGGTCAGACTGACCCAGTCTTCTCCTTCCCTGAACCTTCTAAGAAATGTCTATTGTGGAGAGGAAAGCTGAAGATAAAATTGGCTGATGAGACACTGGAACTGGTTAAAAAATACGTTTTGCTGGCAAAAACTTTTGAAGTAAGTGATTTAATAGACATTAATTTTGAAGATGCCATGATGTAACAAACTCATTTGACAAAATCATCATCTTTCTGAACACAGAAACTAACATAACACAGAAACTTTCGTAACAAGTAAGTTATCCAAGAAACCTTGAAATGGAAAAGAAAAAAATACCTGAAGTTTCATATAATGAGAGACAGCACTTACTTCTTTATCAAACAAATGAAAAATTATGTTTCCTGGTAAAATTATCATCATTAACAAAGATATATCCATTATTTTTCTATTTTATCTAAAAAAAAAATAAATATGCCTTTAGGAGAAAGCAAGCAGTACTGTTGCAGTTTTAGTAAGACAGTGATACATATTCCATGAAAGTAACAGTTTTTAATGCACAACAGCGGGTAGCCAGGCAATGCCCATTAAAATGTGGTCTCATAATTCAACAAAGACCAAAATCAGAACACATCCTGAAAATACTGTAATCTAATGTTAGCATTAAATTCTCAGTCCTAAGACTTTAATTGCAGCAAGACATGAAGCTCTGAGACTTAAGACTGGCAAAGTGTTCGTTCAGCAGGCATGGACAAGGAGCACATATTTTATACATGCTGGTGCGTATAAGTCATTGTTTGCTAGCCTAGCTGTGAGCACGCAAAGTGAAACTCATAATCACAAGGCTTCTTCTCTCTTTCTTCATTTACCTAGGAGAATTTATAGAGACACACATATATGCATATGTGTATATATATATACACACTCACAAAACACAACTAAAGTATGCTGCAAAGAAAAACATGTGTTGCTTATCCCTATTAGCTTTTATGCCTTTTTCCTGATCAAAATGCAAGTGTCTCTCTCTCCTTTTTTTTTTTTTCTCTTTTGTTAAAGTAAGGAACTGAAAACAGCATAGCAGCCAAGCAGAACTTAGCCAGGCACTGTGCACAGACACATTTTTGGGAAGTTTTGAACCACCAAACAAAATCTGCAGAAATACAATATGGCAACAAGAGGCCTTCATTTGAAGTGGAGACAACAGACACTTCAGAATACTGTGGTTGAAGAGAAGTAGGTTATAATTACTATGCATGCAGAGGTACAGTTCAGAAATACCCTTTCCCCAAGTTTAAAACAAACACACACACATGTCGAGAAACAATCATGAGATGATGCACTTAAAATAGTAATATCTGTTTACAAATTCAAGTTGCTGCTTGGTGGAAACTTGATTTCTGTAACATGTCCCCAAGATACAATCTCATACTAAAACTTATCCTGCGGTAGGTCTACTTTCCAATTACTAGAAGTAAGCATACAAGGTATATAATTAGTTATGACACTGGGACAGGCATACATGTTTCAACACAGACAGATCTCTGAACAAACTTTTTGGCAGTATATGACAGAAGAGTTAAATTGAAAGCTCAAAGGCAGGGTATACTGTATTATAGAAAAAAAAAAACACCCACCCTCTAACTTAAAAAGTTCTCACACCAAATGATTTTTAAAGGTATGAGCATATACGGCTGAAACACCTTTCATAAGCTGCAGAGAAAAAAATATTGCCCTGCAGCACCAAAATGGGCTATATTACAAATTAAGAAAAAGAAACTCAATCCTTTGAATGGTTTCTTTTCTTTTAGTGAAAGGGTGTAATTCTTCCCTAAAGACTACATTATGACAAAACATTTATATAAATCAAAGAAGATTTCTTTAATGACTCTGGGCATGGGATCTTAAATCTGGGATGAAACACCAAATTCTATCAATTCTAAAATAAATTAGGCAAGAATTATACAAGTAGTACTTATCTTGGCATTAGAAAAAAACAAACATCAGTGTCACAAGACGTATCACCAACATGCTTTGAACCAATAGCCCCCGGAAGGGCCTTTAGTACTAAATTCAGAGTAAGTGAACTCTGAGCAGTTCAATTAGGTATCTAGATTCTAAAAGTTTTCATTTAAGAAACCAGCGAGACACCAAATGAGATATAATGGGATTGTCCATAAGAATTAACCTTATGGATGGCTTGTTTCACTCTACAGAAAGAATTAGATTTCAAATAACTTAAATAAGCTTTCTTAGATGTTTGAAAGGGTCTACTTGCCCTGTCATCTTCCCTACAAAGAAGTATTTTTAATGTCATTTATTCAAGAGGAAGTCCTGTGATTGCAGTTTTCTGTAACAGGAAACACTGAACCTGTCTCTAAATAAAATTTTGAGTACATAAATTTGTGTGGCGGCTATCTTGGAAAGTGCATCTTAAGTTAAAATGATCAAAATTAATAGTCTTTTCCAGGCTGAAATTCATGAAGATAATATTTACATAAGACACAGTAGTATTTTTTTTAGGATTTTCAAGTGTTTAGAAAACAGCTTACATATTCTTGATAAACAAATGAAGTATTTAAGTTTTGGTACCTATATAATAGAAGTTAAGAGCATAACTTCTAGACAAAATTAAAAAAAAATACATTGCCTTTCCAAAAAAAATACAGTAACGCTACTTCCATCAATTTAGCTAAGATTACTTAGAGAGATGATGTAGCACTATTGGCAGAAATATTTCTTCTGCCAGCATATACTGTGTCCCATCTAGACAAAACCTTCTTTTCCTCCTTCAGATACTTAACAAAAACCATGGCCCTTGCTGAATACTTGGAAAGAGCGTGCCTGTGATGTCACACACTATATTTGTATGAGAGAAGAAATAAAATTTTCAAAGACATAGCTTCCCATGAAGAACAGTGATAACGGGGCTAACATGGCACTGATTAAACCATTTAAGCCTTCCTCAGTTAAAATCAGTACCTTTAACATCACCTCAGAAGCAGTCTTCTTAACAACCTGCATAGTAGCTGGGTGGACTCTATTCAGCATTAGTTCAGTTCATGAACATAGCAGGAAGAAAAATAACCTAATCTTGGGGAAGAAAGAAACAAAGTTTGATAGCATCTGAATACACCTCAAAAATATCAATGTATATTAGCATTGTATAAATCATGCCTGCCGTAGAAACTACACCCCTACTTCTCTCAGCCTCGCAAGCACAACAAAACATTTAGAAAACGAGCTTCACCTAAAGAGAAGGAAAGACTTCATCTTGCATACTTTGTGGGCATTGATCTTGCATGCAAAAATGCACTGGTGCATTTCAAGTGCTGTAATTAAGTAATAGTGTAACACTAGTATGAATAAATACAAAGATACCCAATTCAGTGCACTACAGAGTTACAATCCATCTCAGAACAACAGCTAATCCTACAGAGCTCTGCTTGTACAGGGCACTGATCAACCTGACCAAGTTTTTGCCAAGAAAGGTTGGACCATATGATCCTTCAGGTCCCTTCCAACCTGGTAGTCTATGACTCTGTGATTCTATGAAGTTTATCCACAGATTTTGCTCTATTTAAGATAGACTTGTATTTTGAGAACATTACAGTTATACCACAGAATTATATTATTACCCACATTTACATACTTCACAATCAACATATAACTACATGCTACAGAGGATATTATGCAGACCACACATTTACTGATATGTATTCAGTTGTGGAGGTTTTTAACACTGCAGCTATCCCTTACAATAAAATTATCCTCCTCTTTCAGTTCTTACAAGTTGCTACTCTAGAAGGATGACTGGACTTCTTTTCCAGACAATGTTTTTTCCTCAGTTCTGTGAGGTTTTGGACAACCAGCATGGTGACTCAGAAATTATTCATGGAGTGACTGACAATAGTATAAGACATTAAAAAAACCTCTTGAATATATGCCATGATCCAAGTTCCCATGATCTCTTCAGAGCAAAGAGTTAATACCACAGCCCTACCATTATCCAGCTCTGGTAATTATGACTGGATACTAAGCTCATGAAAGCCAAAGGCGAAATACCCATGAACTATTAGAAAATAACTACACAAAGAAATAACCATCAGGTGATCAGGATACAGATTGACAGGGTATCAATTAGCTTGCAGCACATGTCATGTAGCTTTACCAACACTGAAAGTGAACTATGCAAGACTAGGAGAGTGCAAATTAGTTTACAAGCTGTAAATTCGTACTGAAGGTTACCCTGCAGTAACAGTCTTCAGTAGGTATACTCACAAGAATCAGGAACTTTAAAAAGTCCTAAGTTTTTGGAAGTCACTGTGAGATCTGGCTTCTGACTGCTTTGACGAGGGAATATCTATTCCATCAGCTCATTCTAAATAAACTGCAAATGAAGTTTGTTCACTCCATCCTGAACTGCCACACATATTTCATACTTCTGTTTGAGAAAGGTCCTAGAATGCTATCTGGCTTTGGCCTGTGACTGAAGTTTGTAAAACATTTTCTTGACATCCTGGGATGAAATTTCAATACACTAGTTAGCTGAGAGATTTTTAAGTACTAAGGGCCAGCAATGAGTACAGTTCAAACCCTCTAACAAAACACCCAGTACTTACAATGAAACTATTTAAAGCCTCAAATGCATCCACTTTCACACAAGACTGCAATTCTGGCAACACTACAATTACATGAATGGTAGTAAAAGAAGTTATCTGCTAAGTAATATGACTTAATTTCAACTGAGCTTCCATTAACCTTTATGTAATTTACTAACTTTTTCTATGCTTTTTCCCACACTGGCACTGCATTTTGCAAATACCTGATATTTCCCATTATTTTATGAGTAGCATCAGTTATAAACAGTTATTTTCCTGACACTATCTTACCAGGAACAGCAAGTTCCTAAAATCTTCCCAGTGCTGAAGCTTTTTCATAGAAAATACAGATACTTTCTATAACATAGCAATAACTAACGAAGCCTGCACATTGTGAAAACATTCCCACGATAATATAATCACAATATACTTCAATGTACATTATAACTGCAATAGAACCTGAGATAAATGGATTGAAAATCCTCTTGTGCAAGCCAATGAAATGCCAGACCATTTTTGGTCATTCTTCTTTTATAATGCATGACAAAAGGCATAGTGTTGTGACTTTCATGTAATATCGTTATCATAAATGGAAGTCATCAAACTTCATAAGGAAAGGAGATCCCTCATTTAGGAGAAAAATGCAGGGATTCTTCTACAAATCCAATCCTACACTGCTTTTCCTGGGAAAATATTCACAAGAGCTGGCATGGTCATCCTTAGTTCCCAGAACCAGAGAGACAGCAGAGGCTTGGGTGTTAGCAGTTCTCATTATCGTTACTCTAATGTATTTACAAGACACGGGTTCACAATTCTGGCTTTGGTTTATGTAATGCTTATAGGAACATACGCAAATCTGAGAACAAGATAATATATCTCTCAAAGCAAACACAGTGAATTGTATGAGAATGTTGAGAAAGAAGCTTTATAACATGAAGCCCATGTCTCATGATTCCCCCATGCAGCGCTACAGGTTTGGGGAAGAGTGGCTGGAAAGCAGCCTGGCAGAGAAGGACCTGGGGGTCTTGGTTCACAGCCGGCTGAACATGAGCCAGCAGTGTGCCCAGGTGGCCAAGAAGGCCAACGGCATCCTGGCCTGTATCAGACATGGTGTGACCAGCAGGAGTAGGGAGGTGATGGTGCCCCTGTACTCGGCACTCGTGAGACCGCACCTTGAGTGCTGCGTCCAGTTCTGGGCACCGCAGGATGGGAAGGACATTGAGGTGCTGGAGCGAGTCCAGAGAAGGGCAATGAGGCTGGTGAGAGGTCTGGAAAACAAGCCTTATGGAGACCGGCTGAGGGAACTGGGGTTATTGAGCCTGGAGGAGAGGAGACTGAGAGGAGACCTTGTTGCCCTCTACAACTACCTAAAAGGACGGTGTAGTGAAGCTGGTGTTGGTCTTCTCCCACGAATTGCTAATGACAGGACGAGAGGAAATGGCCTCAAGTTACATCAGGGGAAGTTTGGGTTGGATATTAGGAAGAAGTTCTTTACTGAGAGGGTGGTTGGGCACTGGAATAGGCTGCCCAGGGAGGTGGTGGAGTCACCGTCCCTGGGGGTGTTCAAAAAACGGGTTGAGGAGGCACCTGAGGCCATGGTCTAATGGTCTAATGGTTAGGAATATGATGGGATAAAGGTTGGACTTGATGACCCTGGAGGTCCCTTCCAACCATAATGATTCTATGATTCTAAGAACAGATAAGAAAACTGAAGAATGATGAAGATAAAATAAGAAATAAAAAACTCCAAACAGAAATTGGTATTTCCTAGAATGTTCTTACACATATAAAGATAAAAATACATATCTATATGTATGCATGTATATATGTACTATGTGTGTACTATGGATGTGGGTGCATGCATGTATGTGTATATTATATTTCTACGTTAATGCATTTATAAAGACATAGATATTGTGTAGGTATATACCATAATGTATTGTGTATATACATACTTACATGCCTCTCCATCACCTCGCCCCACCTCGTAAATTCTGCAGAAATTTTTTTCTTCCACTACATCTGTAGTTTGTTTTTCCATACATGCCACTAACACATTTTTTAAAAGCACATTAAAGCAAAATCATTCTTGCAGTATGTAAAACAAAAGCAACATGCATATTTTGCTTGTTACAAGGCTAAATTTCTATTGCTTTGTTATAAACTTATCACCACAAGTGCAAAAACAAACCTGAAAACCAATTACATTTAAAACTGAAGTCTGAACATGAATAGTTGTATCACATCACATCCTTGAGGCTTAAATCTGTAAAGGTGAGGACAAGAGCAGTCCTCTTGACTTCACCACTCAGTGAGTTTCTCTCTTGCAACTGTTCAGTCTAGTGGGACTAGATTCTTCATGGGTCTGGCAACAACTGCAATGAGAACAGTGATTTTTTTGACCCTCAGTGTCTGACAGTTGCAAGACAGTAACTGGTTATATGTTCCACAGATTTATCTAACACACTCACAAATCCTCTGTACAGCCCAGAGACTTACAATTGCTGCATTGGAGTCACACATGATGCAAAACTCATCCCACCATACTGCCCGCAACTGTGAACAATTTAATAGAGAAAGGGCTATGAAATTCCACACACTGATAATGTAAGAGACAGGAAAGGTGTGCAGAGTAGGAAGGAGGCAAGCCTCTTACTCTGCTGCTATGGTGACTAGAGCCTGTTTAAGCTCTTTCAGCATCATACTACCACCCTCACCCACCTCCTTTGTACCGAAGTGTGGAGAAGAACTTAAGGCCAGTCTGTATACTGAAGAACATAAATTCCTCAGCCTCTTCACATTGCTTACATAATCACTCAGCCAACTGGCTTGCAGTGTCATTTATTTTCATCAGGCATATTGTACAGAACATCAGAAACAAGGTATCTTCAAAAGCCAGTTCAAAATACAGTTGCAAACTGAAATATAGAAGAAAGCTGTAAGTTTCCACTATTACTTCAGTAGTATTCGCTAAGTTTTACTAATTCTTAGCATCTTCTTCAGAACAACAAAACATTATCCATGATGCTCTCTAGGATTTTGTACAGAATCTCATTCTGGAAAGTTAAGTAATATCAGTAGACTTTTAGAAGCACTTACTGGGCATTAGATCAGTATAAAAGCATGGCACAACTGTACTGCAGACTATAAACTACTGTACATAATAATAACTGCTCAAACAGATAGATGGGGTTTATGCCCATTTCATTAGTACTAGGAATATACTGGTAACTTCACAGTAAGGTGAGTAACAAAACTTTTCTTTAAGAAAATTGGCACACTGCCACAACAAAGCCAATGGAGTTAAACCAGCAAGAGTCTATCAAAACAACTACAAATGCAATTACTTCACAATAAAAATTGGCATATATTAACAATGAAGAGAAAAAAAGCGCTTTCAGGGAAATATTTCCCTTACTTCAAAAACTGCACTAATCAGGACTTCTAAATTAATTTCCCTTAAATTTATTATACCTCAATTCAATTTCAAAGTAGTTTTATCCCAAAAATCACCAGGCTAGTTTCAGTAAAGAGAAGTGGTTCATCATGCTGAGCACATCTTTCTAAATGTCAAATGCTACATTTCAACAGGAAAATTTATTTGATTCCTAACTGGCCCTTTCATCTTTGATTTGGAAACCATGTAGTAAGCTTTAGATTCATCAAAGCTAATATCAGTCTGGTAATGAAAGGATGTTTTAAACTAAGTAGGCACTACTACATTTGTTCCAGCTCATATCTGAAGATTTTGTTCCATTAAAATGTTTGTCCAACACAAATCACAAAATATAACAGCTTCACTCTTAATATGAGGAACGTGGAATTGAGTATCAGCATTACGAATTTTTCCAATGCTTGAACAAGAAAAATAGAAAGATCATTTTTGCTGAATTTCCTCTCAAACACCAGTTTCTTTGGAGGCGTTTGTTCCTACAACCAACTACTGTATTGCTGGTCACTTTGGCTTCAATGTTCTGAACTAAAGCAAAAGGTGCAGCAACACTTCACTTCTTTCATACCAGAAATCTGAAGAGAAACTAAAAAGCCCAGAATTCCTATTAATAAATGATGAACACTCAAGACTTTTGGAGGATGTAAATCTAAACAGTGCACCTGAAACTGGACTACAACTGCCTGAAAGGAGGTTGTAGTGAGGCGGGGATCAGTCTCTTCTGCCATGTCCATAGTAAAAGGACAAGAAGAAATGGCCTTAAATTGCAGCAGGGGAGATTCAGATTGGACATTAGGAAAAATCTCTTCACTGTAAGGGTGATTGGGTATTGAAATAGGTTGCTCAGGGAGGTGGTGGAGTCACCATCCCTAGAGGTGTTCAGGATGCGTCTGGATGTGGTACTGGGTAATCTGGTTTAGTGGTGATGTAGGTAGGCGGTTGAACTGGATGATCTTGAAGGTCTCTTCCAACCTTGATGATTCTATGATTCTGTGATTCTATGTGCCTCAGCAGAATGAGGGAGCAGTGTCATAACTAATAATTTTGGATTTTTGGGTGGCAAACAAGGAAGAAACTACTTAGATGCACTGAGATAGTCTCAGCTAAATTATGTCTCAGACAAGACTATGTTAGTGCTTTTCATAACACCAAGAGTGAATCTGAAGCTTTGCTAACAGCACTGGTTTTAAATACATTGTGATTCATATATACAGATTTTTTTTCAAGTAATTTGGAAGATTTGCACGTTTTGATCCAAAAACTAATGAACAGAAAAAATAGTTATAAAGTGTATTACTGAGGGCTACTTCAAATACACTTTATCCTGACAGCTTACAAAAGAAAAAGCAATACATTTCTTAGTCAAATCACTTTTTCCCTTGTAAATGGCACTTAAATGAAACTAACATGGTTGAGAAGTACCTCGCAAGCAAGCCTCGGCAAAACTTAATGCAAACCCATCTCTTCAGTGTTTTAAGCAAAATTCTTTCACAACTGTTTGTCTTTGCAATAACTCCTACAAAGCTCATTAGTGCCAGCCTTGGTCTATCCCCCATGTTGTGCATTTATCCCTGGGATGCATTATCAACATGTGGCACATGTCCTTGATATGCACAGAAGAGTTGCACCCCAGGATAGCAGCATGCATGACAATAGTGTTGACTCTTACTCCTTTATGGTTGCTGGGATGTAACTGAGAAATCTAATAACTGTGACAGTAGGCCTTTAGGTTTTTCCTTGCGTTTCCAGACAGTGAAGCTGCACAGACACTAATGAAAGGTTAAATGAATAGGAATAGCTGACAAGAGGTACAATAAAGAAGGGACTTGGTAATCCACAGACACTGAGCAGAGATCCTTGGCTCAAGCAGAGAAAGGACAGCACATCGTGGAGTCACAATATTTAAAACAGCTTGCTATACACAGAGGCTTTTGTGTCTGGGTACATGTCTGGCTTTGGAAGAAAAAAGATACTGAAAAGAAATTTCAGCATGGGGCGCTTTGGCAAATGTGAGGTCACAAAAAGGGAAAAATGTTTTTTGTTTGCTCTTACATCTTTGTATTCAACATTAAAAAGCACTGACTACAAGCACAAATCACAAGTTTCAAAATAATAGATATTTGGCAAATATGATAAAGTTGCAACACTAGTTCAGTGCGATTCCAGCTGACAGCATGATGGGTGTTGTACATACACTCAGCTTCATTTACAGCTGATAACAGTTCATCATACGCTTTGCATACTGTCTAAAACTCTCCCCATAGCTGAAAAGTTCTAACGGGCCTACCTGCTTACATTTGATATGCAGCAGAGCTGTAGACAGAACCAATTGCAATATGCTGCAAAAACACAGCTAAACTTCCAGACAATGCACCAGACCATGGTGACTTAAAAAACTGCTTAGTGGTTGGCTTATGGTGTTTTGATTTCTTTTGGCTTCTGACTTGTGAATCAGCATTATGGACATTCCATTTTCATAATTAAAAATATCCAGAATGTTTTTAAAACTTCTCTAGCTTTTTATAATTTTCTACAAAAATCTGATTTAAGTACATAGTAGAACATTTTAATGCCGTGAAAAAAAAATAAAAGAAACAGAAAACTCTCTAACAAATCAGAAACAAATCTGACTTGTCATCTGAATTTGTGGCATTTTACATAAAGTATTTCAAGAGAAGTACTGAAATAGATGCTGCAGATGAAAAGAAATGTCTCTCAAAAACCTTGATTTACCTGGTATAAGAAAAAAAATATTTATGTATGTATCTGGAGTATAAAATACACGTATATATATATATAACATGTGGTGAGAGTACTATGGAAAGACTCTAAAATGAGAGAATCTCTTTGAACAACCACATTAAATCAGAGCAGAACTCTGGAGCGTACTAGGATTCTAATAATCAACAAATAAAGGCTTCTACTAGCACTACACATAATGAGAGCTACTGTGCAAGAGATAAAGGAGACAAATCTGGTAGTTTATCTCACTGGATTATATCATTTACTTAAATGGTAAATAAGTTTGTCCAAAGTAATGCTTGTAAAAGCTGCCATATAACTATTAAGCAGCAATTATGATCAATGTGCTCTTTGAACAAATATGTCAGAATTTAGGTGGGATGAAGCTGACACAGAATACAAGGTTTAAACAGATGCTTTTTATTAAGCCATGTTAAATGCTATTTCTCTAAATTAAGTACAAATTCCTGGCTAGATTAGGAAGTGATACACATTTCCAAAATGACAGATAAACTCTACTTGTTTTGCATTTTATGGGGAAGTTTTGTATTTCTAGACACGCACATTTTTTTCCTAACACATACTAATAGTGGACATTAAATCAAATTATATCATTTAATCAAAAGCCCTGTGCAAACCTACAGACTGAAAGTCAGGACTTTCTCACTAAACAATATTCAGTGAAGAAAAGACTTTCAATTCTGGTGACAGTGTCCAATGTGCAAAAGGAAAAGGGACACTGCCAGAAACTCCCATCTTTGAGGGGCAAAAACTATAAATTTTGATTTTGTATAAAATTCAATATTTTACTTGGACTGGTAATTTTATTACTTTGCTGTTGGTCATTTTTGTTTTGCTCGAAATTGAAAAAAATCTGGTCAGTCACAAATCCCACTGACATACATGTAATTAACATAGAATAAAGCCACCTCAAAGTCTAAATTCTAGATCTTTGGGCCTGAAAAAAGTTAGTAATCAGCACTTTCTTATTCAGAATATTCTTCCCCTTTTTCTTACCAATGGCATATCTAATAGAATCATGAAGCTCCCTCTAGCTCTGCAGAGGACCTTAGCTGACCAATGATCCTTTATAGTTTCTTCCCATTTTCAAAAGCAATACTAAGAGAGCGAAAGTAATATTGCCCTTACGTAATAAGTGTTCTTGTTTTCATTCAGCAGTGTTTTCAATTTTACAACTTGAAAGGACATGGATAATACGTGAGAACAACTGCTATGAAATACAGAAAGTTAAATGCTTATTCTTGTTCAGCATACTAAAGACCCTCTTAATAATTTCCAACTTACACTTTATTTACAAAATTCTAGTTTGAAATCTTACATTGTTTGACAACCTAGCTATGTAAGTACTGAAACACACACCCACCCCTCCATTCCACTTTCCAATTACTAAGTACAAAATAATGTAGAAAAGAATGATAGCTAATACCATAGCCGCATTTTAGAATGCAGATTTTAACTAGAGTGTCTTAGTTCAAAACCAATTTGTTTGTATACACTGGTTTTCCAGAAAACCAGTAATGCCAGTGGTAATTCACTGACTGTATTTTCACCTACCATAATATTTACACATACCATTTGTAATGGCTTTTATTGTTTAATCTCCACTGCATTTCAGTATCGGATACTATGGAATTACAGTTATTTAGCAGGCTATAAATGATGTAGTTGGCATGGCAATTGATATCTAAAATATCTTAAGACAACTGTAAAAGCCTCATTATAGACTAGCAAATAATTTCTAACAAGCTAATTCAACTGACAAACACTAAAGCAAATCAATTACAAACTAATGACTGACAAATACTAAAGCAAAAAATTAGAAGTATAAAGTCTATGCTGCAAGCATGTTTGTTTTATTTAAACAACACACATTTAATGCAGTGTGCAATGGACCTTCCATACAGATTATAAATAAGAAAGAAAGCAAACTTCCAAAGTAATACAGCTATTGTGAAGTTTTCTAAAATACAACTACAAAAAAAAAAAAAGGAATTCTGAGTAATAACAGAATAGCTTACTTTCCCTTCCCCCCTTTATGAGCTAGTGTCCAATTTCTTCTTTTCTGAACAGCTGTATTATCCAACTTAAGTTGCTCTGCTAATTTCAGTCCCACAAGGACTAACTTGGAAGGCAAAAAAGTACTAGAAAAGATCAATTTGCTGGGAAAGATCAAATGAGAAAACTGTGGGGACAGCACCAGGTCAGAGTGTGAAGAACTAAGCAGACCTGTTCTTCATTAACTTAAACTCTCCTGGGACGTCACACACTACCTGTCCATGGACTTATTGAACCGCCTAACCCTCGTCTCTGTACCAGTCTTCTGGGCCCAAGTGAATCATATCCTGCTGCTGACAAGTTAGCAGGGGACTGCGGCTGCAACATGAAAGTACTTTTCTTTCTTGTCTAAATCAGGCAGGTTTTTGAAAAGACGACACTGCACTGACTCGTGACATGGCAAGATGAAATGAGAGGTCTGGGCTGGTCTTAGAGCTGTGCAGATAAAAGTAATCAAATGACACTCCTGGAATGCAAATTGGCATTCTTGACTGCAGCAATTGCACAACCATGAAACATCTCTGACAGCAAGCAAGATTAGGACAAAATGTTATGTAAAGCACTGAACTAAAAAACTCACTAGAAAATTCAAACTGTAACACATTTTAATATAGCAATAGTCATCTCTGCTTTTGTCTGTTCCTTTACTCCGTTTAATGTAATCACATACCCGTCTTTTATAAATACCTCAATAATAAAAATGCAATGTGATTAAAGACATACATCCGCTCAGTTCTTCCCCCTAAAATGTCCCAGTGTTGTATTTTTATAATATAATGTACCAAGTCAGAGTTTTTCTGTTATGTGTGTAGGATGTGTGCTTAAGGAACACTTTCACAATCCCAGATCTTAAAAAGGGAGTTTGCAAATTCGCTCATAAGAAATTAGTTTATAATTTACATTTAGATCTTCTTGCATCTGGATCAGGTAAAGATGGATAATCTGAAATATTTAGTGAGTAAATTTTAAAATTCAAGTGCTTTAGTAATTTAAAGCAGAACATACATAGAGCTAGATGGTTCATTAATACTGGACAGCTTAAAATGAAACTACAGTGTATCAGACAGCTCATATGCCCCATTAAATTTCAGATTAAAAATTCCTGCAATTTTTAAGGGCAAGGAAAAGGAAAGTTCCACATACTTTTACAGGAACTTGGTATTCTTCAGCAGATCTACTGATCAGGCTTATTAAATATTACCATCTGAAATTAATTCAGTAATTAAACTGTGAACATTTGTATCCTGAAATTAAGACAAAAACATTACCCTGTTTTAAAATTTGTCTGTGGAGATGTGTTATAATGCAGAGGGGAAATAGAAGATAATGAGAAATAAAAGCCCACATTCACTAAAAAATATTTCAACAACTGCTGTGCATAGCTAACATACAGGTTAAGAAAAGAAATATGCTTTGATTTCTTACTTGAAAAATAGCTTCAAACCATCTTAACAGTCGGCAAGACACACACACAAAATGACACTCATTGCCACTTTAATCCTGGGTACACCGGATTATTACATGATGTCTTTTGTGCATCAATTTTACAACAGCTTGACTCTAGGGTAAATGGGAACCATCATAAATCGCATGCTGCTTTCAAAACCACTTTAATTTCTGTCAGCGTTACTGCAACCACAGTCCTGGGCACACACTGCTTTTTCTCCCTCCTTTTTTTTTTCTTTTTNATTGTTGCCTACATTTGACAGTTGCATCTCCTACACTCCAATTGTGTCTTTGATCACTGAAACAAGACATGTCATGTTAGGGAGAGAAGGGAAAAATACAAACGCTCCATCTCAAGCCTCCTTTTCATTCACACGGACATATGCTGTATCTATAGTCTGAGTGCTATATACATATACATACATGTATGTACGTACATACACAAACACATATCTGTACACACATATATATACACACGTGTGTGTGCACACGCATGTATGTATATTCCAGGCATACAAGCCAGACATGTAACATCCCTGGAGTGAGGTGACAAAAGCTGACTGAAAGCAAGACAGCAGTCAAACAGTGATTGAAAATATGCTACTTCATTGGGGGTGGGCTGATCACTGTTCATCATTAACTGAGGTCAGTCCACTTGTTAAGACGAACAGTTATCATTATGCGTGTTAAGTTTCGTCATGGCTCTAAATTTGCTTGTTCTGCGCATCTGTTTAACCTATCTTCACATCACACCCCAGACAAACCAGGTCCTCCGTCACTTCGATTTTTAATTTTTAAATGAAGAGGTCGTGAAATCCCAAACCCTGCCTTGCAAAGCCCCTGCTGTAAAGGAGACGTGCGTTTGTACAGCACATGAAATAAGCAGCAAAAACTTGCTCAAAGTTGGTTTTTGGGGGCTCACCCCTGCCGTTTATAGTCAGGGCATCAGCATAACTCTGCAAGTTCTGCTAACAATCGCTGACTGGAGAGGTGCAAACTGCAAGCACATGCACAACAAAAAGAAAAATAGTTACGGAGTGACGGTGTATTACACTTCTGTCTCCCTGCCTCGGGCGTTGTTTCACACGCAAACACACAGCTCTCCCCCGCTCTCAAAGGTTACCTTTACATTGTGTGCAAACCTTACTCATTTCCGAGCAGAAGGTGGTGTCCAAAAAAGATCAGACCACCGCATGTCCGATTCAACCCCACTCCACCTCCACTCTCCCTCCCTCCACATGCACACACGTTTTTTACACTAGCCCCTGGTTCATCTTTAGTGGAGGGAAGGAGGTGGTAGAAAGTATGTGGCCATCCCATTTCAACTCCCCAAACTCAAAGTTTAGCACAGCCTCTTAGTCATTTTTTCCCCCAATCCAGGCAGCACGGGGCTGATTTATTTATTTATTATCCTCCTCTTTCGCCTTGCCCGGCTGCTTGTTTATTTGAAGGCTGAAACACACCGGATAGCGAGCAGGGCTGCTTGTGTTACTGCACAATTTATTAATCAAATCAAACCCAAGTAAAGGCTAGAATGAAAACGAAAGGCTGCTGGAAACTTCTTACCATCTCTGCATGCTGGTTGTCAAGTGCACCCCCTGTCTCTCGATCTCCTCTCAGCGGCAGTGCCTGCACCCTTCCTTTTGCCTCTGGGCTCTCAACACCTCTCC
>VZRW01012122.1:344134-385414 GCA_013398125.1 Aegotheles bennettii
CCGCGGCCGCACACGTACCGGGCGCTGCGCCTGGCGGCCGGGCGCGGCGGGGCGGCGCGGCCGTTGGCTCCCGTTAGCGCCGGCGACCTCCCTGCCCAGGCAGCGCCTCGGGCGGAGAAGGGCTGCGGACCGTCAGTCCCCGGTGGGCGCCGTCCCCTGAGGAATCTGTCCCTCGTCCCGAGTGTTTGTAGCCGATTCAGAGCGTTCTCCCACATGCCCCCGCTGGCGGCGCCGGGCGGGCGGCAGATACCCGATGCTCACACGGGTCGCTGGGCGCAGGGAAGATGACAGAGGGCTGTCCTGTGTTGTCTACAGGTACCGGTACCGAGCCGGCCTGGCCGCCCCTCGTGCCCCGCCTGTGAAGGCGTCGAGGGTCACCGGTGCTGTCAACTCTGACTCCCTTGCTCGGACTCCGTGTAAATACGAGGGTAGGACGGGATCCTTGGAAAATGAACATCAGGAGAACTTCTCAGCTGATCCGAAATACAAACACTGGGGTATTTTGCCTCCTGCTCCCTTTCGGTGTCACGGGACACTTTGATGAAGAATAGAGAGGAGATGGGTCAAGTCTATTAAACAGATACCCGTGTGGCCCGTCTGATTTTCCCTTCATCTGCTGTTGACTGAAACGGCAGCAAACTCCTAACGTAATGAATGCCCCGTCCCTGGGAATTACCAACTCTCCAGGGCTTTTCACCAGATTTTGCCATCTTTACTATTGGTGCATTTCCTATGCCTGTCAAAACAGGGAAGGGTAGTTGATCTGTATTGGTACCAAACCCAGGTTTTCACAAAAACTGATTGGATATATCTCAGAGTTGTTTGTGTTTCCATGGGAATTTCATCCAGTTGTCCAGGTGTTTGTCAGACACCTTCATTAGGCGTAATACGTATCAGTTTATGGGCAGGATTTGCGGTGTCCGCACTTCATCGGGATTAGCTTCAATCCTTGAGCTGTAGTGAGCATGTTGCAGGCTCAGACAATGATTCAAAAGGATTTTGCTTTTTTTTTTAAAAAAAATACAAGTGATATGACCAGCAAAGATTTCAAGTAATTTATGGTCATTCTAAAAAATTCACAGGACTAATTAAGCCATTATTTGATGCATTTTCTGTCAAGGGGGTGCGATAAGAAAAACCTAGTTAATTATTTCAGACTCACATTTTATCGTGTGTAAAAACGCATTTGCCCTTTTGAACCAGTGAAGGGCCAAGAAGTTGCAAAAAAATTGTGTTGACACAGCCCCCTAGTGGTTAAAGCCTGGACGAGTCCACATCCGTGTCTTCCCACATGAAGGGGAATCCAAGCTAGCTTGATGCAGATTAAAGTGCTGCAACCAGAGCTTGCAAAAGTCACGGTCACCTGCTAGAATAAAGATATGCCATGCCCGTTACAAGGATAATCTTTACTATGCAGTTTCACAGAAGTGAATCAAAGGCTATAAACAGTTACAGCTTTGTGAAAGAAAAGGCTTATAGTAGGTGGACAGCCATTCAACTAGATTTAAAACCGGCTTTCCTTGCTGCTTTAACAGTGAGATTTCTTAAACTGGGGCTAGGCATTTGAAGGAGATGTACCTGTATACACTAAACCAGTAGACTGCATTTATGATAACCTTTATCACACACTAAAATTTTTTATCTAAGATCTGATCTATCATTTCAAACAAAGAACCTCTTAAGTGTAACACAATCATTAATAATCATTAAATCTTTATTTTTAAAGATTTTAAGAATATTTGTATGAAAACTAATACTGCCTCATGGAGTCATTCCTTTGCCATCTTGCTTGATGTTTAATTCAGCTTTTTTAAACCTTTTTTTTTTCTCTTCCACCTGTCAATAAGCCAGTGGCTTTTATATTGACAGTATATTGCAGCATCTTGAAAGCTGCTGAGGAGGTAAAATAGCTGGAGGCAAGTTGGCTGTTGGGAGTTGGGATTCTTGGGTCGACAGTATGGGATTACAGAATAAACACAGTGGAATAAGGCATTTCTGTGACATTTGAATATACATCACCACTAGACTTCAGACTGAACTAGCTCCAAGCTTTTCTGAAATTTTGAACCTTTCAAAAATCACACTTCAAGTCATATGCACAATAGAGGTGCATTGGGTTCTTTCTTTCAAATTTGCCTGCCTATGTGGCTTAATCTGAGATTATCCTTAGAAGATGGGGCCCTTGTTAAAATACTATGCCATCCATCCGCACAGTAAGTTTTGTTTCTTTATGTTGCTGCGGTGACTATGACATCAGCACATGTCATAGATGTTGCAGGAAATGACAACATATCTTTACTTGTCGTTCAATCAACACCTCAAAAGACAGTGTACAGGCTCAAGCTGTTTCACAGGAGTGTTTTATGACTTCTCAAAGTGTGTAATTATCTTAAATTTTGGAGACTGTAAATAAAGTTTCAGAGAGTAGGAGCAAAAAACTGTTCCTTGCTTTTTAGATTAATGGTATTTGTTAGTGAAGAGAGCAGTGTTTCTAACAATTTCAGCCCTCATCAACAGGAGTATTTATTCTATACAGCAAATATTCACTGTATTTCTCACTGTAGTTTTCCTTCAAAACTAGTTATAACCATCATAAATAATCAGTAGTACTTATTATTTTGAGATTAATTAGCATGAACAAAGTTAGTTAGAAAAGTATTTTTCTTCAATTCTATTTTGATTTTCCAGATTGGAGCACCATGATGTTGCAAGTTAGAGATAGAGTCTGGGTAGGAACTTAAGCTTGCGAAGAATGGAAGTATAAATCATCTAAATTATAATGTCTCCAGAGTGTGGTATTTCTCTGCTGTCTTGATCTTCCTTCTCATGGAAGGAACCTATGATTCATTTGAATCTTCTGCCCATTTTGCAAACCTGGAGGTGCATTCTAGAGGACTAACAGAGCAGAGGCACTAATAGCCTGCACGAGACTGCAGGCTGAAGAAGAGTCTGAGGTGACCTGCAACGTAAACTGAAAGCCTTCATATTTTGATGGGTAACAAGGTGAGAAAGAATACTCCTAGGGAACAGCTTTTCATTATATATTATATCATAGAAATGTAAATTAAAAAACAGTTTAACAGTAGAAAGAATCTCCAACAGAGAAATTGTGAAAGCATTGTCCTGAATAGAAAACCTATATTTCTGTAGTCCGCAACTAGTAAAGGGGAAAAGAATCCAATCTAGCATAAAAATAGCCATCAACATTTTAGACCAATACCATTACGAAGTCCTAATCTGGTTATTCATTCATTCTTTCAGAAATATGGCTGTAGCCTCCATATGCACACAGACATTTATATTAAGTTCCTATATTGTAATTTGTTTACAATAGGGAGAATGACTTACAGCATGACTTACTCAAAAGGTAAGCTCCTACTTCCTATTAGAGATTTCTCTTTTCCCTTTTTCCATTTTTTTCTTTTCCTCTTTTTAAATGTTTTTATTTGAGTTTTATGCTAGTTAATCTGTCAGATTCTGACATTTTGGGAGAACTTCAACCATTTTCAAGAATCTATTTAGGTAAGAATATCTGTGCATTTATTATTAAAAAAAGGTCTAATACTTTCCCTGGAAAACTATAATTTCCTGGAATATTAGAGGAAGAGTTTGAAATTTTACCTGATATGGGCAAAGTATCAAGGATTCTACTTCTGAAGGATTATGCCTAAACTTTCAGGGACCTGAACCAAGAACTGAAAAACTAATGACCAACTGTTTAAAGTGAGTTGCCCAGGATTACACAGGAGCTCAGAAATGGGTAGAATCTAATTCTTCACGGTGAGATTTAACTGCTTCATCTGTTTAACCGTAGGTCTGTCATTCTCTTTCATTCATCACACACTGTAAAACTTCAGCGGTAGATTTAGCAGTAGTCTTTAGAATAAAGCTTCATTCATTATACAGACACTCGTTTTCATTTAGAGAACATCACCCATTCTGTGTACTTGATAGATCTTGCAGGGAGAAATCAGTACATGATCTTATAACTTCAGACACTGTGTACTGATCACATGAAATGGCTGAATTAATGTTGTGTAGACACTTATAATTATACAATTTCTTAACTTCTGAACATACAACTTTCTAACACCTGTTAACCAACTGACAAAATTCACTGTTAAGGTCAAGAAAGTATGTCAAATAATAATGCAGATACTGTAGTGGTCTGAGTAAAAAAGCATTTTTGTCATTCAGGATGTCAGTTTAAGAGCGGATTGTTGCCTTTGCCTCGTGCACTAAAATACTGAGGGTGATTCGAAGTCTTTTAAGTATTGCTAGATCCTCCCAGTCATAATGGTGTTTTTTAGAGATGAAAAAAAGGTTTTCTGCAGCATATCCATCTTTCTCCTTTTTATACCATATCCTCTGTACCCAATCTTTTCTAACATCTCTTTTAGAGGTTACTACCACACAGTTTGATTTATTCTAAACCTTCCCAAATGCATTAGCAGATGTTCTTAAAGACAAATGTTCTTCCAGTACTTTATGATCTCAGCTGAAAGAATATTTACTAAAAGCAATAGATATAAATGTTACTATATAGTTGTATAGCAGCTTTTGTAAGGTGCATTAAAAGGTTTTAAACATGGGCAAAGAAACAAAACTGTTCAACCCACTTTAGAGATGAAGAGAATAAGGTGTAATAAGTTTCAGCAACTTGCTTAAAGTAGTAAAGAAAGTAAAAATGCATGTTTTGGATCTATTTGCTAGTTCTATGGTCATCCTTTCTACAATAAGAATACAAATGTTTACATTTAAGAGCTTTCTAGATTGAAGTTTCTTCTTTCTCTGTTGTCACTTCCAATCTCTGTACATCAAAATTGTTTTCTATAGCTTAGTAATTGCTAGTCAGAGACCACACGTCGTGTTCTATATGCATTCTGGAATATGTCTCAGCTTATCTCATGTAACACTTGAGGGTATTTTTCCCAAGTGAATCTCAATGTTTTTCAGTTCTCTTAGTGTTTTTCCATTTGTTTTCTTTATATTACTCCAGTCAAAAGTGATTACCTTGGAGAGTTAGTTGTAAGCATGATGGGAAAGTCTCTTTTCTCTTACACAGTTTAACTGCTTTAGTCTTGAACTTTAATTGTTGATGGGATTGTACTTCTTCTGTCCTGATATCTTACAATGAGCATTTCTGTACTTAGCTTGTTTTCATAAAAGAGTTTTAACAAATAAAATGCCCCAGTCACAGCTAATAGTGATTGGCTCAGTATCTTAAAAACAACTAAAATGTCAAATGTAATAATGCAGGGCAAGTCTCAAAATCTGTCATGTCCAGTCTTGAAAGATTACTACTAAGATTTCCCTACATTAGCAGAACAATTTTTCTGCTATTTACGCCTTGCTTAAATTGGGACTTAAAATGAATGTGGCAATCTAAGCTGAATACAGTACAAAACGTTAAAGCAGCCTTTAAATAATGTGGCATAATGATTCCCTGTGCATCATAACATCTTTATTGCTTTTTTAAAAATTCTTTTATATTTGCTTCAAATATTAAAATACAGTTTGATCTTCATGTCAAGAGAAAGAAAAGAAGACAGAAGAATTGACAGATTGATCCTTGCCTTGTTTCCAAAGACGAGCTTTTAGATTTTGACTTCTCCTAGCAGAGGATTCAGTTACTCTGACAGCAGATACTTAATAGGTCTTGTTTGAACTTGAGCTTTTTTCTAAGTCTCACATCCGAAGATCTAATTAGAATGCCAGGTACTCTCGCTGCTTTTTAGTACAAATACTTTGTTGACAACATCTACTAGACTTCTCTTGCACTTTGTGGCCAGGTGCAATTGCAAAAAGAGGGTGTAGAGTTTACTATAGGTATTGCTTAAAATCTGAGGAACCTGAATAAAGTAGGAAATGAAAATACTTTGTCCAAAGACTACTTTTCCTTTTTAAAATACTTTTTCATCCATGCACTTTTACCACTGGATCATAAGCCAAATACTGTTTGGAATTGACAGTGCTACCCAGATAGAACTCTGAATTTCCTTCCTGTCCTTTGGGTGCTCCATTTTCAGTTAGTTTGATTTCACACCCAAAGGGTTGGTCTTGGACCTTGAATCAATCTCTCCAAGTTTGTGGATGTCTCAGTTGTAGAATTAAAAATACTAAATTGACCCCACCTGTATGTGTATATATATAAATGAATCAAAGGATTTTATTCCATGTGTGTATGGATGGACAAAGAAAATAAGGGAAATGGCAAACTCTTGGCTGAATGATTCTTTTTAAAACCTCAAAATGTTTTAGAGTCAATTCAAAATTCAAATGTAGATCTTTCAGCATTAGTAACTCTTCTAGTTCAAGAGTTTCAATTATGCAGGGCAGGAGAGTCTTTCATTATGTTTGATTTCAAGGATAGAAAAATCTGACATTCTTCTATGAAAATTAATTTACAAATACACTTAGAGAGACTTTCTATAATCCGCTATACCAGTACTGTCACTGAATACCTCTCTCAGAGCAAGCTAGATGTGAGGAGCTATATGTCTCTAAAGAAGAGAAAAAGGAAGTTACCATTTGAAAGACTGCAAGAAATGCTTCTTTGTGAAATGCTCTCCCAGAAAGGCTGGCTATTAGAATATGGCACTGAGTCTTTAGCAACTGAGATTCTCTTTGTAAAATTATGCTGTACGTGGTGAATGTTTTAATTTGACTCTCTTTTTATGGTTTCTTGGTGCATTGAAAATCTTCCATGTGCATGGATCCTTTGCCCTCTAACTTCTGGAAACAAATACCCTGTGTACAAGCAAAAGGCTTATGTTTGATATACATAAGTAAAAAAAGTTGGTAGCACTGTGGTTGTCTTTGTGATCTAGACATCATAATTTTAAATGTTCTAGTACTCAGAAGGACCAAAACAACTATAATAGTTGCTGCAAAAAAGATAGAAGCTATGTAATAAACCCCACCCTCATCTTGCTTTACAAAACGGTTTTAAAACCTGTCCCAGTCCAAGGTGGCAACAGTGTTCCACAGATCACTGTGATGAGGTCAAGTTTCTTCTGGCTGACCTGCTGCTGCTAATTAATGGGTATTGCACTGGTAGCAAATCAAATATATTACTACTAAAAAAGAAATGCCACCCACTGTGAGATAACAACTATGACAACTGTTACAAAATCAAGAACTCAGCAGCAGTCATTTGACATCTTCAGTCCGGTGACATGACTAGCAAATTAAATACTTGAACTTAAAATATCAGCTTTACTATTCCATAGTCTCTAACTGAATAATCACAGAATTAGCTGAATCTTCAGAGACACATGCAGTCTGCAGTCTAGCAGTTACAGTCTTGTGGGTTTTGGTAGTGTAGAATGTATGTGAATCCAAGCGTTATTGTCAGTGCCTCCCATAACATTATTGCTATTTCCTGTTTCAGTCTTTAATAATACAGGATAGGTTAGGGTTTCAGTATGTTTTCTTCTTTCTCTCTGTTTTTTTTTCACTAAAGTTTAAAGAATTGTTGAAATACTGTCCAAGTCACATTTTTAAAAGGAAGCTGGATAGATACTGGCTGCATTCTTCTAACTCATTTCACATATTTCTCTTAAAAGACAAAAAGTACTTCCTTGTAAATTCTCCAGCTGCTTCGTATTCTTACTCCTTTACAGACAAAACACACACATGCAAACACGCGTGCACGCGCGCGCGTGCACACACACACAAGCATTGCTTAGTGCTTTGTAAGAGATATTGATAGAATTGAAATAATTACTTAAAAATGGGAGCCAAAATCCTGTGCATAAAAGGGAGGATGATTTTTGCATCTGGGGAAGAACAACACCTTGCACCAGTACAGGCTGGGGGCTGACCTGCTGGAGAGCAGTGTAGGAGAAAGGGACCTGGGGGTCCTGGTGGACAGGAGGATGACCATGAGCCAGCAATGTGCCCTTGTGGCCAAGAAGGCCAATGGCATCCTGGGGTGCATTAGAAAGGGGGTGGTTAGTAGGTTAAGAGAGGTTCTCCTCCCCCTCTATTCTGCCTTGGTGAGGCCACATCTGGAGTATTGTGTCCAGTTCTGGGCCCCACAGTTCAAGGAGGACAAGGAACTGCTTGAGAGAGTCCAGCACAGAGCCACAAAGATGATGAAGGGAGTGGAACATCTCCCTTATGAGGAAAGGCTGAGGGAGCTGGGTCTCTTTAGCTTGGAGAAAAGGAGACTGAGGGGTGACCTCATCCATGTTTACAAATATGTAAAGGGTGAGTGTCAGGACAATGGAGCAAAGCTTTTTACAGTAATGACCAATGACAGGACAAGGGGCAGTGGTTGCAAACTGGAGCATAGGAGGTTCCATGTGAATATCAGGATAAACTTTTTCACTGTGCGAGTGACGGAGCACTGGAACAGGCTGCCCAGAGAGGTTGTGGAGTCTCCTTCACTGGAGACATTCAAAACCCGCCTAGATGCGTTCCTGTGTGATGTACTCTAGGTGACCCTGCTCTGGCAGGGGGGTTGGACTAGATGATCTTTCGAGGTCCCTTCCAACCCCTAGAATTCTGTGATTCTGTGATTCTGTGATGATCTTTAATTGAAGTGCCACATTTATGCAGAGGAAAGACACAGATATCTGGTCCTCCACATATAGTTTTAGAAATCATTTATTCAGTAAATCTGTTGTGGAAGCATATGAATGGATACATTTTTCCAGATTCTAGAGGAAGAGTCTATTCATCGGGAGTGCAACTGGCTCAGAATAGCTGATTTTGTAAGAGAGAGGCACCAAAACAAATAAACAATGAGCTACTTCTAGCTCTCAATACTTCACTATCTATTTGCCTTATTCAAAACAGTTTTACTCACCTTCAGCCTTTAAAACACTTTACTATGTTATTATAAAGTCTAGGCCAGTAATTTAGATTATACATTTAATCACTGATACCAGGAAAAATAAATCTGTCCATATAAAGTAGAAACAGGTTACCAGTATTGTGTCTTTGAGATGAAAAGCAGGTATTGTGATGTTGAGCAGGAAACACAAACCATTCAGCATCATCACTGTATATGGCAAACTAGAGATACATTACTTCATTTTAAACTGGATCTGTGAAGTCTGTATATCACCTTGAATTCATGGAATTCCAGAGTTTTTGATATGGATGAAATCTCAGGACTTCTAATCCTTTTTGATACAAGATTAGTATGTGCAGAACATCTGTAATAGATGTTGGTCTGGAATTTTCAAAAAAATCCCACTGTGCCCTCCATAAGTGGCCTGCTCTGATACTCAACTACCTTTGAAGTTTGATTTTCCCAATAGCTAAACAAAATATTTTTCCCTAAAAATAAACTGATTCCTTCTTGTCATTTCCTAGGTAGACTTCATAGCAGTCTTTTGAACACTGGAAAACCTTTATCATGGTCTTTTCAGACTTCTACCTCCTCCATAGACCAAACAATGTCTTTTCAAGCATTCCTTACAGGTTGTGTTTCTGAAATTATTAGCAATCTAGTTGCTTTTCCCTAAGTAATACTCAACTTACCATAAATTTCAGCAATTTCACTGGACTGATTTGCAAATAGTTCTCTAGCTGAAGCTTCACATGACCCATAGGCAATAGAGTAATTATGTCGTGTATTTTATATACAATGTTCTTGGTGATACAGCTCAAAATGTCATTTGCCTTTTAATATCATACTGATCTAGTCAGTTTATGTTCCACTCTAACCTGATCTCCCCATCTCTCCCATCTGTGATCCACAATATCCAAAATACTATTTTTATTTTTGCCCTACTCTTTATTTTTCTTTAGCAGTTACGTTTAAACAATCCCTTATCTGCCTTCAGTTTATCAAGACCATATAAAACATGCTTTACTCTGTCATCCAAGTTGTTATTAAAATTATGATCAACCTTGTAATTGTCAAAATTCTGTTCTAATAAACCACACCATGTGTTTCAAGACACAGCTGAGCCAAGTAGTTGTGACTCTGCTGATTAGAAGATTGCCAGTTACAAAAACAGTACAGATGTTATGAGGAAGGACAGAAACAAAGCTAATAAATGCTTTTACATGACTCTTGTAACCCATTGTAGGTACCCTTGTACCTCTGTGCAGAATTTGTTTGTATGCTGAAAAGCACATCCATTCAGGTTTAACTAAAGCTTTGCCAATAGAGCACAGTGGACAAACCAGTATCGACAGACCAGTAAAGACTTGTTCGTTCTTGTCTAAAAACTGGTTTCGAAGACCTACCTGGGATAATAATTTTTGAGGATGCTAAGGTCTGGTTGGCTTGACATAGAACTGTACATTCACTTAACATTAGTAAAAACTAGATCTCACATAATGACATATTCTCAAGTTTGAAAAATTTATTTCAAATTTCTTGGTATTTCATGCATAGCCACCTTCTTTGTAAAGTCACACTTTACAGTAACAGTTCAGTGTGTTTCTGCTGTGCATCTTGGGTGAAAGATGTTATACAGACACAAACATAGCTGTCTGCTTGGTCAAGTATGCAAAAGCAGGGAATCAAATTCAAGTTTTTTGCACTGTCTTGCAGACCACTAACCACAGTAAGGATACTCTGCTAGCCCAGAAATAACATGTGATACTTAAGTCATATCCAGACTGGGGATTTCTTAAATCACTGTATTCTCGGGAAGCAATAGTTTTTTTACTGAGGGAAGGATGATTGTTTTGTCTTCTTGTAAATCTTTTCAGATAGTAGTTGTGATTACAGTATGAAATAAGAGATCTCTCCAGTGTGATATTCACTAAATGCATCTCATATCACAGACAAAATTAGAAATTTGTGAAACTTACGGAACAGTCTGATCAGAGTAGAAAAGTATGTATTTACAGAAATGTGTTTATGTAAGCAACAACAGTGAAGTCAAACAGCAGAATTAGGCAGCTTTCAGATACAGGCTGTCCAAAGATACATAACACTTGCAAAGCTGCAAAGTTTACATGTATATTAGAATAAATTAATTTGTCTTGCGCAGACAGTACTAGGCAAATTAATTTGACTTTTAAAAACTGTTTAGCATTTAAAATTGGATGCAGTATTCTTTATCAGTAGAGATCCTCAAGAACAAAAGCTTTCAAGCCATGCAGGAAATGCAAATGAATTCCACACAAAGCAAAGTTTGGATCCGTGAATTAAATCTGATAGATAGGTCAAGAGTACTAAATATACCCCATGTTTAAATGCAGAACTCAGGCACCATTTAACAGGGAATGGCTATACTTCATCCCCTCTTGGTAATCTGTGATGATGTTCATGCGCCTTGTGAACTTCCCTCAATCGTTTGTCATTAAAAACAGTTCCAGTGGCAGTCAGGTTTCCATGCTGAGAGCTAGCAACAAAAATAGTTATGATTAAAGAGACATACAGCTGCTATTACTGACCCTGAATAGTTTAGTTTGGACACCCTAGATTATGACTGTCTTTTCTTTTTTTCCACTTTTGGATAAAAGCTTGGGTGTGTGCTTAAAAAAACAGGTCTCCAACAAGCCTGGAGGATGCCCATTTTTTTATCCAATTCTGTCTGCTGTTTAGGCAGTGTAGTGTATTTGAGATAAACAGCAAGATTGAAAACAACGTTGTTATTATTAAAGACAAATAGATATATTTACTTTGATTTGCACAAACATAGGGCTCTTTTAGTGTAAGGGACCGCAATCAAATTCTGACTAAGTCCTATTCTATACTTTAAAAGAAATTTCAGACTCTGCATATTTCTATTATCTTTTCATAGTATATTAAAACAAATTCTGTCTTTGCTTTCCCTTATTAGCATTGATAGAAAAGCAAGTAAGTGGAAGTAGGTCATATTCAAAATTCTGTTGAATGCATGAAGTGAACAAAAGTAACTGCTTTCAGTTCTCTTAGAAGAAACTAGTAGTCCACCTCAGGAAATAGTTAACTACTTTTCAAACACTTCAGGGAAGTTTGTGTTGATAATGTCTAATAATGCAGATTACATATCCTTTGCAGATCATCCACATACAAAAAGCATAGTGATGTTTAATAAAAAGCAAATAGTTTAAAGAACACTTGTTGACACAAATCATTCAATCCTCCATACTTAGTAACTCAGTAACACTAACAGCTTGCGCTTCTAGACAGTCTACCTGACTCAGGCACTTAGTTTCATCCTACTCCAGAATTTCTTCTGTGAGTACTTGGAATTGCTTAGAATTGCTTGTCCTATGTATTTTGCCTTCAATAAAAGTACTTCCAAGTGACATATTTAACTAAATGCTTTCTCTCCCTGTTGTTGTTCTGCCATTTTCTCACGTTACAGTTGGCTTCTACTTGTCCAGTGAACATAGACGGCTGTATACTCCAACTCTCTCCACCTCTTCTGCTCTCCATGTTAGACGGTATGATCTCCAAAGACTAGTAATATTTAGTACAGCTTCTCTTCTAACACTCAAGCTATTTATCTTTCACTCTCTCCCTTCCATCCTGAGATAGAATTTCCCCCATGAATTAAAAATAAGAAAAAAGATTGAGTATCTAGAGGAAACAAAATCAACATGGAAATACACAAATTACTACACTCAATTTTGACATAAAATAATTTATATAACATACGTTACATTAGTGAATATCCTTCTCACTTTGGAGTGCCTTTCAGTAGTAGCAAGCACGTCTTCTGGATCAAATATGCTGGCATCTTAACATATATTATAAATTCTTAGTATCATTTTGTTGATACTTTTGTTGTACTTTTCATTTTGTTGTACTTTTCAAGATTGCACTAATTTTTTACATATTAACAAAGATGTTATTCACAACCAGAGGTACATACCAAATCTGCAAATACTAGAAGCAGTTACTCTATAGGAGGAATGTCTCATGGGGCACCCCTGAGATTCTTGAGAAAATTTGGTTCAATTTTGTTCTCCTTCTTGTTCTGTTTGTGTGACCTCTGACAAGTTACAGGCTCCTTGTGGCTCAGTTCCTCCTGTGTAAAATGAGTGTTATAAGAACTTTCCAACTTACAGGAGTAGAGAGATGTACACTCAGCTAAAGCTATGAGATTAAGACAGTGGTCATTAAATATACTCCACTTGAATAGTGCAGCTTTTGACAAAAAGAAACAATTTTCATCTGTACAGAAGATCAAGCATTCTCGGGACTGGAATTCTCTGCAAATCTTACCAATTTCTGCTCCATATAGCAGGTGTATTTCCTGACGTTGTCACATCTAGTGTAAACATATGGCAGGATAAATTTTTATGTAGTTATAGATATATTCCAAAAGAGTCCAGTGTATGCTTTTATGCTGCTAGGAAGAGGCCACGAGAGCACAGTAGATGATAGATACAAATTACATTGCTGAGACTGTGCTGAGATGGAATTGTGAGAAGATTAACGAAAAAGCTCAGTGTACAGTATCCATTTAATGGCTTGTAGCATAGGCAAACAAATGGAGATTATGATGCAAGGCAGCCTAATAATGTTTGTGAACTGTCTGTTAAATGAAAGGAAAAAATTGAACATATAGAACCAATAAAAAGGTATAAGAGCTTGCATATGAAATAAACAGGAATGGACAACAGAGAGGGATACATACCTTCTGTCAGTTATTCCTGCCTTGTCACTTTTTATGTCATTTTTGCAAGTAATAATTAGTATCTAATCTCCTATTTCTAGTGTAGTAAATCAGTCCTTTTCCACAATGCAATTTACACATTTTCTTTCCTGATTTAAGACAGCTATTCAACTGCCTTTCAAACATTTTACAGTTTTTTTACAGTATTTCGGGTTTTCCACTGTAATCTCATTTGTCTGCCCTTAAACACCTTTATGCCATTTGTTCTCAAGCCAATCTTTGATGATTTTAAATTTCATTTTCATTTAGTTCTGTATGTTGAAGAAATATTTCCCTTAAGATTTTAACACTATCAAAAATGATACTAAATACAACATAGCTACTAGTGAAAAGCCATTAAATTATTTTTCTTGAAGACCTAGCATGCACAACACTATGAGTTGTATTATGTAGTAGAATAAATGCTATGATAATGGTCACAATGTCTGTGTGGGTGCTTTTCTTCCTTCCCTAAATGAATGCTCCTAAAAGTGATCAAATGCAACTAGCAAATCACGTGTCTTTCTAAGATTTGAGAGCATAAAAGGCTCCTGGTCAATTTACTGTCTACTTTAGGTCTATTTACTTTATATTACTTCAGAATATGACCAGCAATGAGAAGACATCAACACTTTTTGCAGCAACTGGAAGTTTTGTTATAAAGCTCCTGCATCATTACAGGATTTCCTTCCTTCTTTTATGAAAGCAAGTCAATCATATAGTACTCTAAGAAGGTACCGACCATGTGGTGGACAGTACCAGTTCACCAAGGTGGGGAAAGAATTTGGGTATAAATGTGTTGAGCCTCAGGGAGGGGAAAAATCTGCAGGGCAACAGATCACAAGTGGTTAGAAAGAGAAGTATGGATACAACACAACAAAGCTGAAGCAAATAAAGTGATAAATCTCAGAGGGGATGGAGAAAAGTGGCCCATCAGGAAGACAGCAAGTATTGTCACATGGCAAGGATGGGCAGGAGTCGCAGAGAAGAAACCAAGAGGCATATAGTTAACTGCCAAGAGAGACTAATACCAGCAGAAAAAAGATCATGATCAGTTGTAGGGTCACTGATTATGGAAAACAAATATTTAGAGGAAAATGCACATGGAAAAATATTTATCCTGTTAGAAAGACTAAAAACTTTTAACCTGTTATTTGAAGAAAGTATTCACAGAAGTTGCGTACTCACTAAATATAGCATAAAGAGACCAAATGGCTGCCACAAGCACAAATAGTAAATAATGCACAAGGCAACACAGCAGAACAAGCTTAGGCCTGCAGAAATAAACTGAGAGCCAGACAGGATTCAGCTTCATAAGGAACCCTAGATGCTAGGTATAGAAGCTCATGGGATTTGTTCTGTATTCTTTTGGACTGCCTATGTAGGGCATGAGTTGAAAATACTTATTTACGACAGGTGTTACCATCTCTTCTCAGGTTGGAAAGTATTATGCTAATTTAATAATTATTTACTTATTAGAAACCTATCAGATGTCAATGCAGCATTACAAGAGACAAAGCTGCAAGGACATAAAATATCAGGGTTTTACTACTCAATAAAGTGTTGATACTACTCTTCAGGAAGTAGGTTCCTATTGACTACTAAGTCCTTGGTCTGAAAAGCCTGGTCTTGATAAATTTCTGACCTCCTGGTTAATCTTTTACTCCCGTTTCTTCCCCTTCCCTGGAAATACTTTTTTCTTTGTACACCTTCAGATTGACTAGTCTTTAGTCAGAGTAAGTGTCAAGAAAATGGAAACAAGGGTTTTTCTCGGGTATTTGTTCAAGGTTTTCAGGGAGTGGTGAAAGATGTTCTGATTGTGAACATTTGTAGCTGTCACCAACAGCTCGGCTACTCTATAATTGCTGTATGCAGCATGTCTTTTCACACTTTTCAGCAATATTGTACCAATTTTTGGTTCCAGAAGACAAAGTATGTCAGTATAGGAGAGCAGATCCTTCACTTTTGTTGAGGAAAAGTGAATTTAGTGAGAATCTAGCCTTTTATGGGGCAAAGTTATATTCAGACACCTTACGTGGGAGGGTAAGACAAGGAAGACAATGGTGATGACAAAAAAACCATGTTAGGCAGAAGTCTGCACCATTCACATGGGACCAACTGCAGAAACACGTATTTGTGCTTAAGAAGAAAAGTCAGGGCAGTAAAATGACTTTTGTTCCTGTGATTTTTTTTCCATTTCCTCTAGATGCTGGTTAGGAAAGGGAAACAAAGAGATAGAACCAGACAATATCTTTCCAGTGGAAAAAATGGAAGATGGGAATGGGACATCTTTGGATATAAGTCCGAGATCACATAGATTAATAGCCCCCAAGGGAGCAGAAATTTCTACAGGAAAAAAAAAAGCAGCTCCTTAGGGATCCCAATGACAAACTTACTCCAATTTTAGATGCTTCTATTACTCACATCTAACAAATGGAGTGGTAACAGAGGCTCCTGAGGGAGATGAGTAAACAGAGAACCCCAATGAGCAGTATTCATCCTGTTCAGGGAGAAGTAAAGATCATCCAATTCAGTGTGCCAAAGTGGTTATAGCTTACATCCCAAGTTTCTCCTTTGTGCTCTGCTTGAGGCTTTTGCTAAATCCCTACATACATTAAAAATACTAACCACACTCCATACTTGCTTGACAGACTGCATATCAGTGGAAAATACAAAGTCAGCCTGGATGCTAAGTTTTTCTAGCATGTAAAACAGTCATATACAAGGATGACCAGTAGTGATTAAGCTATGGTGCTACACAGAAGTTCCTTCATGTGAATTGAATTAATTGATTTATTAGTAGCAAAACAGCCAGGTGGGTCAGGCTAATTAAGAATATGATTGCTAATTGCCAACACTGGGGACAGGATGAGTGGTTGCAGAGGCAATAGATGCAGTCTGTTTTTAACAGCTCTATAAACTGCTAGATAGCTAAGACTAGGGAAAAAACATAGGGGAGAAGATGTTGCTGAGGGTGGAAGTGTAACTCATTGTAGGCTCCATTTAGATGAGGTGAAAGCAACCAGTCCTATAGAGAATTTCTGGCCTAGTCCAGTGGTCTCAAAAGTGGGGTGTGCACAAGATAATCCACTGGGGTGCAGGAAGAAAGTATTTTTTGTACCATTAATAAATAATTTAATAAATGTAAGCTATTTAATTTTTCTTTATCTCATCCTTTTGTAATTTCTTTTTTAAAAAATATTTTATAACACGCATAATATATTACTATGGTAGTACATGTACATAATTTGTAAACTATATAGGGATCCATGATCAAAAAAGTTTGTAGTCCACAGGTTTAGGTTAAAGTTTAGGATATATTTCCTTCAGGTTTCCAGTTTTTTGTGGTTTTCAGTCTCTCTGAATATTGGGTAATGTAAAGTTGTTAGGCTGCAAAGTTTAGGTGTTTTAAAGAAAAAAGCAATATGATATGGTTATCAGTGCTTGTAAAACTTAGGATTTAAACTTGACATTCACATGCATTTAAAATAAATGTTTCTCTATAATGCTTCATAAACCATACATTACAATTGTAGAGCAAATGGGATCAAATTCTTGTTATTTTCACATTGTTTGACTAAACAAATGCAATGGGGAAAGTGCTGGCTGGGAATGTATAATCCAAATTTGGAAAAATCTGTATGACCATAGCCATATTAAGCCTTTAAAAAATCCATATGGTATGTGTATTGTACAAAGTTGAGGTCTTAAAAACTTAGATTTTGTAGATCAAAGAAATTTAAAAAATTCACAACATATTTCTGTCTATGGAATTGCTATGAAAGGTTTGAAAACATAATCAACATTGTGATTTTTGAAGCATTTCTCATTCTGTACCCATCTAATTTACGCTAAATTAATTTAAAAAAAAATATGCATAATTTTTTATACCGAACATTAGGTTCCTCATACTTCTTCCTTTAACAAGCACTACATAGTTCTGGATGCTCATGTTCTTAGCATCCTTCTCTTTTTTTCTCACTAGTAAATGAACAAGAAAATTTACTCCCTTAAAACAAGATTCTTGTTCATTTCAGTTTGCCCACCAAAATTGGTAACCTCTTTGGATGCTGAAACAGGTGCTTTAGAGTGAACCAATTTCTAAACCTTACTGTTTTGATAGTGACATTCAGAAAAGGGGGGTTTATCTTCTGTCCTCTATTCTCCATAGCTTGACTGAAGGATTATAAAAACAAATGTTTCTGATAAATATTTAAGCTTGTTCTAAAGGAAATTTCTTCTGGTGTGATTTTTTTCTTTTACCATAGCTTAACAGGCAAAAGTGAAATGTCATGTGGTATTAAATAAATTCTGTTAATAATTAATTCTAATGAATAACAATACATAACAGCATTGCTTGCCCAAATGTAAATTCAATCATGATCACAAATCATTTTGTCTTGTCAGTTTTTGTCAACATATGTGCCAGGCTTGTGGGAAGAATGTTTATTTCCCATACTACTTATATCTATTTAGTTGGGGTTTTAATAATTCACTTGTTTCAATTCACTTAGCTGATTTTGGATCTTTTCTCTATGGTGCCACCACATCATTTAATTTTCTCAGTGGGAGAAATTCTGATCCTGAAGAAGCTGCTAGGATCCGAATTTTGCCAGCAGACTCCTTCTGATGCTTTATGTTTTCTTTAACATCACATGCTTTTCCTAGTGAATTATAGTAATTTACTTATAGCAACTTCATTTGGCAAATAATAAGCATTTTAAGGATTATTTCTTTTCAGAGAGGTTAGCAATATGTGGCAATTCTGTGTAATTCTCTCTTCCTTAGCTTCATGCTGATCTTCCCTCTCCTATGTGTAAGGTATTAGGCAAGTTTTTTTTCAATAAGGTGCCTGTGGGAATTTTAAGTGCATTGTTTCACTAAGCAAAGTAAATGAAATTTATTATCTATCTGTATACACTTTCTATCTCAAATAACTAGTTTTCATCTAATTTTTGGATCTTGTTTTGACTGATTGCTGCCAAAGGATTTGTGTAGAGTCTTTCCTGAGTTGTCCCCCATATGTTATTATGTTCATGTTTCTATGCTGTCACGCAAGTTGTCAGAGATGTCACAATTTTTTCCTTTTCTTCCTATCTGACACATCACTGGAATCTGTTTCTAGTTCTGTTTTTTAAAATGTTTGGAATTAGATGAATTAGAGGTCTTTTTAAAGCTACTGTAGTATTGATTCCTCACTTGACTGATATTATGCAGTAGTTTTTACCCCTTCTGTGCCAAAACTAGAAGGAAATATAAATGTCACATTCTGATCTCATGTCAAGAGTTTATAGGGTTCTTTTGACTTGCTCTTTTAGGATATTTTAGTTAGCTGTTTAGGATTACATACTTCTTGCTCCAATTAGGGACACACCAACAGTAATATCCTTGCTTTGTAGCTAAGAAATTTTCATAGTCTGTAGCCTGAAAGGTCTGCTGTGAAGCTGAGAGTGTTGTATCCTGTAGGTGCTGTATGGATAGGATGTGCACCGCCTTGAGGCATACCCCTATATAAGATCCAACTTGTGCAAAATGCTAAAATCAGCATTCTTGCTAGTGCTTTGGTCTCACACACCATTGCTTAAGTAGTTGTATGAGCAACACATCCAGTTTTACTGTTCTTGCAAGAATACATTTTGACTTGGAAAATGATACTATAACACAGAACATCCACTTGCTGGGTCTGTTGTCTAACTCTGTGCCTGTGGTTCACCTCCTGAGGTCTTACACTGCTGACCTATGGCCTGACAATTCAAGTTTATTTGAAGCTTTTTTATATCTCTCTCTTTCTGCTGCTGCACTCCTCAGAGGTGGAACTAAGTGTTGTCTATGGAGAGACAAGATGTATGACATCAGGTTTTAGATCAGAGCTGAAACCTCACTGGTTCCCTTTGGCTTAAGCTGATTCACTGAGCTTAGCCATTAATATGTGAAATGTCTTGGCAGACCCATCTGAAAGGTGTTATTTAAGTACAATGTGTATTGTATATACAAGTTAACTGTATCAGAGTTATTCTTCTGTAGGGACAAAAGTATTGGGTTTTAATTGTTATTTTTAATGTATCAGAGCAAAATGCTGTTCTGTTTTATTTGATCTCTGTCCCCTCGTGGGATTTCTTTTTTTCTTTCTTTCTTTCCAACAATGTGACAGTTTCCTCTTTAGGCTTTTAATTATGTCTCCAAGGACTTCCTGTATTAGCAATGGTGGTGGCCATTTACCATTCTGAGAGCTAACCCATCTGGTTGCTTTACAAAGATGTTTGTTGTATCTTTGAAACTCCAATTGAATTTGGGCAGTTCTTTGAATAATTAAATGACTGAAATGGCCAAACCATTCTTATATCTGGCTATGGAAGAAACTGCCACACTTACAATTGTGTTATCATGATCTATTCAGGTCATGGATCAGAGCTGAACATGGAAATTCAGACCAGTTATTTCACAAAACTACTAATGGCATTGTCCTTGTGAGGTGATCTGATCACATCCCTCTGTTTTTTGAACCTCTGCAATAGTACCTGAATAGCTCTTAAAATCAGACACTTTAGATATTTCATTTCCTCCTCTTTAGGATTATTATAAATAATGCTGCATTAATTACACTGTATCTTCCTGCTTTGCATTCGTTCTATCACTTGTTTTTATCACATCTCTAGATGTCTTTCCATGCTACTGTGAGAAAAAAAATACAAGTTTTGCATCTTCCTTTTCACTCAAAAATGCTTCCCAAAAAACTATTTCCCCCAGAAGTCCAGACAGAAAAAGTCAGACATTCCTCAGCACTGCCACGTAGCATATTTGTAAGAGAATTATAGCAAAGGTGGTGTTAGTTATGCAACATTAAAAATAATCAGAATTAAATATAGAATCTAATAAGATAGCTATAAGAAACTTCAAGTAACTCTGTTATCTCACTATCTCGCAGTTCCTCTTACCTCCCCCACATAATCAGAACATCAGGTCTAATACAGGGTAGTTTTTAAGGAATTTGGAGTTGGTACTGGCTTTTCAGTGTTGTTATGATGAAGTATACTTTACACATGCATAAACACACAAACTTAGTGAAGAGGCTTTTATTTATAAGTCGCATCTGGAATGCTGTCCTTTTTTAAAAAAAAAAAAAGGTTCAGTCTGAACAAACTGTGAAAACAAGGGTAGCCCAAACCAAGACAAACAGTTATGATGCCCATTTAGTTATGGGGAAAGAGAAGACCCCCCCCTTCTGGCATGAGCTGGAGTAGCTCGCAGTACTGTCATTGAAGACGATAAAATTGTTTAAAACCATGTTTTTGTCACAAACAAGAATACACCTAGGATTAATATCTGTATAACAAATATTTCTTCCTCCATCATGTCCTCTGAAGTTTTTCTCACTTCATACTTATACACAAAACTTGGTCCTCCATACCAGCTCTCTGAATGTGTATTAAGAGTGTTCTAGCTTCTTTGCCAGAGATTGAACACACAGTGTGTTACAGTCAGATAGATTCTTCTTGTGTAGTTGTTTTCTGGTTCAGGCAAAATGTGGGAAGAACTGTCTACTCCAGACACTGAGCACTTATGTTAAAAATATGCACTGCAGTCTTGATGACTGTAAAAATAAAAGCCTTTTGACAAACAAATCCTGTTTGTTCAGGTAATATTAATTGCTGCATTCTTCCTTGGTGACCAGCAATTCCAGCTGGTGAGAAAGGACTATTGCTGAAGATGTTTAGAAATTCTTCTGTATTCAGCGTTTCAATTGTTCCTGTAAATACAAGGTTTTCTCTGTGATAAATATGGCAGTGAGAAACCGTCCAAATCAGATTTCAAAACAGAAAATCTTATATGTATTTATCATTATCTCTTTTGTTGTCAGAAATAAAGAAGATGCATTTATAATGCTTCCTTTTGTTTGTTTTTAAATTTTGCATTACTGTTTATTCTTACCAAACTTTACAGTTCATGAGTTAATGGTAGATAGGTGGAATTTTTCCCTATTTGTTCATATATTACACTCTTTGTAAATGCAAAATAGACTAGCTTTCCTTATACCCTAGCAGTTAAGAAAAGAATAAAGCAATGAGAGACATTCACATTCCTTCTGCCTTGCCAAAGGTGATGCTGTTTTGCTTTGATTTTAAAAATTGAAGTCATAGATGGAGAGAAATGTAATGCTGTTTAGTGTAATTCATCTTTAAGGAGAATATTCCCTGCAAAATGGGAGGATTTTTAAAGACTAACAATGTATAGTTGTCTTATTTCTATTCAGTAATACACAAAATAATAGATTTCTTTCCAACACACAGATAATCTATAAACTCAAACATGGTTACTCAGGTAAGTGCTGGAAATGGAATGGCAGCCATTATGGTAGATACCGAACTGGTATAGTAATTTATATTATAAAGAAGAGATAAGCTCTTAGTTTTCAGTATTTTTATCCTGCATTTCAAGCATATTGCAGATAATATACTTTACACTTTTTAAATTCCACATTACTATGTCAAACATAAGTAAAATGAAATTACAAATTTTAATATTTCTGTTCTCAGTGTTTTAACTATTTTTATTTATATAATCCATGTCCAAATATGAACTAATCTTTGTTTTAGTTTTTCTGTGTGAAATCTGAACCTTCCTTTTCTTCTGAATAGTTTAGTATTTGAGCTCTTTAATTAATTTATCCACTATTTCCCATATAAACTCTGTTTATGAACCACCCAGAAAGATGAGTTCAAACCTTGAAAATAAATGGCTGGTACATGAAGCAATCTCTCTTTTAAGTGTTCAGTTAGGAATGTTTAACAGTTGCTGTTGGACTACAGTAAAATTAAGAAAGTCACATTTTTGGGGGGGCTAGAAGTTTGCATGGCATAGAATGGTAAGCTAGGAAAGAAATAATAGAATCAAAGAATTGTAGAATCATAGAATGGATTGGGTTGAAAGGAACCTTAAAGATCACCTAGTCCCACGCCCCCTGCCATGGGCAGGGACACCTCCTAGCATACCAGGTTGCTGAAAGCTCCACCCAACCTGGCCTTGAACACTGCCAGGGAGGGAGCAGCCACAACTTTCCTGGGCAACCTGTGCCAGTGTCTCCCCACCCCCACAGGAAAGAACTTCTTAATATCCAATCTAATTTACATTCTTTTAGTTTGAAACTTTCCCCTTGTCTTATCACTACATGCCCTCCTAAAAAGTCCCTCTCCAGCTTTCCTGTAGGCCTCCTTCAGGGGACTGGAAGGCTGCTCTAAGGTCTCCCTGGAGCCTTCTCTGCTCCAGGCTGAACAACCCCAACTCTCTCAGCCTCTCTTCATAGGAGAGGTGCTCCATCCTAGCTTTGTGGCCCTCCTCTGGACTCGCTCCAACAGCTCCATGTCCTTCTTATGTTGGTGACTCCAGAGCTGAACGCAGTATCCCTAGGTGGGGTCTCACAAGAGCAGAGTAGAGGGGGAGAATCACCTTCCTCGACCTGCTGGTCATGCTTCTTTTAGTTAAGAAGAATAGTTGTCCTGAGGAAGCCCATGAAGGTCAGACATACAGTGTGGAGTCTAACAAAGTTGATAATGTTGAATTAATTATGATTCTATTATAAAGCTGTAACTGGGGGAAAAGAACCCTGATCAACAAAAGATCTTAATACTGGTCAATTGTTAGAGAATCACAGATTAGTAATTTATTATATGTATAGGTTATGCATCTTCATCTTCTTGAGTGTTTATATGAAGTACATATTGTATTTCTGGCTGCAATATTTCATTAACTGTTTCTCAAACATTTTAAAAACCATAGTGAATATATATATAATGACTTTCTACTTGCTTGTTTAATGCTAGGTCAGTTCTTCTCCATTTCTCAATGAAATGTCATGCTGGAAGCTTTTTGTGAGCAACTGTCAGCAGGTGGGTTACAGAAGGAGAGAAGGGTATTACATCCTATGATAGTGAGGCCTAAACCTGTTACTGTGTTGCTAATCAGAGTTTTAAAATGTTTCGAATCTATATTCCATTTTACTGGTGACTTTAAAGCAACTAACTTACAGCTAAGTTTTTAAAGGTCTTCTGACACCTGCTTTCCAAGGATTTCAATGGTTGTCCAGGATCAGAAAACTTAAGAAAAATTGTCCTTACTGTGTGCTGCCATTAGACTGTACGATGCTCAGTTTTACTAAAAAGGGCATTAATAGTAATTAAAACAGACTGAGGATCTCTCAAAACTATGACAAACAGCTTCTTCAGGACTTTGAAGGCTCTAGAATGATTTTATTCAAGACTATGAACTCACTGATATTCACACAATTTGCCCTTGTAGCAAAGAAGGCAAATGGTACCCTGGACTGCATTAAGAAAAGTGCTGACAGCAGGTTGAGGGATGTGACTGTTCCCCTCTACTCAGCACTGGTGAGGTCACACCTGGAGTGCTGTGTCCAGTTTTGGGCTCCATGGTTAAAGACAGATACGCACAAATTGGAGAGGATCCAGTGATGGGCCACTAAGATTGTGACAGGGCTAGAGCTTCTCTGCTATGAGGAGGGACTAAAAGAACTTGGTCTGTTCCACCTGGAGAAGAGAAGGCTCAGGGCAGATCTCATCAGTGTGTACAAATACCTGAAGGGCAGGTGCAAGTAGGACGGAGCCAGGCTCTTTCCAGTGGTACCCAGTGACAGGATCAGAGGCAATGGGCACAAACTGAAACATTGGAGGTTCCCTCTGAACATCAGGAATCACTTGTTTACTGTAAAAGTGGCCAAGCACTGGCATAGGTTGCCAGGAGAGGTTGTGGAGTCTCCATCCTTGGAGATATTCAAAAGCCATCTGGACATAATCCTGGGCAACTGACTCTACATCACCCTGTACCACCTAGAGCAGATGACCCTCAGAGGTCCCTGCCAACCGCAAAAATTCTGTGATTCTTAGCTCTTATCCCTAATAAACAGACTTTTGGTGTAAACTGTACTGGATAAAATAATTTCTGAAAATTTTAAAGAATTTCACACCTAAATTTCTGAACAATAGCAAGTAACATAGTGATCGTGATTTGATGTTGTGCACAAATGCAGAAAAGAAGTTATTGTAGATAGCAGCCTCAACGGAGCAGTTGACGTTTAATTGGATTTGTGGTATGGAAGGAATTTTAACTGTATATAAATTGTATACTAAGGACTGAAGATAAATTATTGCTTTAAATTTAAAGACGCTCTTTATTAAAATGGCCTTTTCCTCCTTTCCTTCCCAGACTTCTTCATGGTTTTGAAAGTGGAGTTAACAGAATTAACCTTGTCAGTAAAATGTAAACTTTGATAAGAGTTCTTACAAAACTTAATGTTAAACCATATAAAATAGTTTTGTTTTTTTATCTCTGTACTACTGTTACCTGTGATTAAATGAACATCTGATGAAATATTTGAAAAACAAAATATGTACAAATAAATGCAAGTATCAGAAACTTACTTGAATGAAAGTAAAGCTTCACACATGCCTTGTATTCGACAAACTGACAGGATAAAAACCACTTTAAATTGAAGTTGTGTATAAAACCTCTACATGTGGTCACTAGACAAAGGCTTTCTAATCAATGTAATGCCCTTTAGGAAAGGTTCATCATCTCTGAGGGCTGATACTTTGAAAAATCAGTATCTACTGCTCATGCTTTAAGTTCCTAAAGAAGAAATTGCTACTGAGAGATGGAAAAGTTACCTCACAACAGCTGTAAATTCTCCATCTCAGCAGTCACTGATTACATGGATAAGATCAACAAAAACACATTTGAGACCTGAATGTTCTGGTGGTGTTGTTAATTCTCTGTCTTTCATTTAATCATATTATTTAACTAAGAAAAAAATACATTTCCATACAAGCACATTGAAAGAGCTAGTATTCAAAACAGAGAAAATAATCAAACCTTCAGCCAGCCATTTTGTAGCTCTGTTGTGTGTCTAACCCTTTACTGTTGGCATTTTTGATTTAGCTGGTCCACCTTCTTGGTGTAAATAAGCAATGCAGTTAAATTATTACAGCCCTTGTCCTCTCATTTAGAGTGATGTTATATTGTTACAGCTCTCTTCATCAGAGAAGAACAGCCTTATCTATGTAAGGCAAATTTGTACAGATATCATGCATTCATGCAAGAGGGGTTTTTTTGCTAGGAAAAAAAGCAGTTAAAGAGTCTTCTCCAAATGCAATAGTTTTCTTGAAAATTTTCAGATTTAGAATAGGCCTCTATTCAATTTGGAATAATGCTAGTGCTAAGGAAGAGAAACCACTGAAAAATTTTACCCCTTCCCATGACTCCATCATGCTGTAGCTTTCAGTGTATCCTGGCAAAGGCTCCTTGTTTCCTGTCACACAAGCAAAAAGAACCAGAGGGAGTGACATGAGAGAAGCTTAGTACCAGGGAACACCAGGACAAAGTCTGTTTTTATTGTTTTTAGTAGAATTAGGGGTGAAAATTAGGGAGCTGGGGAACTCCTTTCCTTCACACACAAGCAGACACCCTGTTGCAAAACATTCATGCTGCTGCCTTCTCATATAAATAGACACATTCTAGACAGCACCTAAGGCATTGTATGTTACTCTGTATATTTAAAATAGCAGTCATTTATACCAAAAGAGCATTTCCTAAGGTTTAGCATATTGTCTGCGTCTTGTCCAGATAGATGACATCCATAGCTCTTCCCTTGTACACTGATGTAGTTACTCCATCACAGAAGGCCACTAGTTTGGTCAGGCAGGACTTGCCCTTGGTGAAGCTGTGCTGACTGTCTCAAATCACCTCCCTGTTCTCCGTGTGCCTTAGCATAGCTTCTAGTAGGATCTGTTCATGATCTTCCCAGGCACAGAGGTGAGACAGAGGTCAATAGTTGCCATCATCCTCCTTTCTACCCTTTTTAAAAATTGGTGCAATGTTCCCCCTTTTCCTGTCACCAGGGACTTCACCTGACTGCTGTGACTTCAAATATCACAGAAAGGGACTTGGCAGCTACATCAGCAAATTCCCTCAGGACTCTGGGATGCATCTCATGAGGTCCCATAGACTTATGAATGTTCAGGCTCCTCAGGTGGTCATGAACTTGATCTTCCAGTGGGAGGGACTTTGCTCCTACAGTCCCTGCCATGAGGTCCATCCATTCAAGAGGTGTGGGAGGACAGGTTACCAGTGAAGACCAAGGCAAAAAAGTTGTTGAGTACCTCAGCCTTCTCCGCCTCTGTTGTAACCAGTTTGCCCGTTGTGTTCACCAGCAGGGTTACACTTTTTTTAACGTTCCATTTCTGGCTGACACACCTATAGAAACCCTTATGATTAATCTTTATGTCCTTGCAAGTTCAGCTCCAGCTGCACCTTGGCCTTCCTGACCCCATCCCTACATGACTGGGCAATGTCCCTATACTCTTCCAAGGACACCTGTCCCTGCTTCCACTGCCTGTGCATTTCCTTCTTGCCTTTTAGTTTGGCCAGCAGGTCTCAGCTCATCTGTGCTGGTCTCTTGACTTCTTTTCTGATTTCTTACACCTGGGGATCATGAGCTCTTGCACTCTATGGGAAGCATCCTTAAAGACCTGCCAGCTCAGTTCTGCTCCCTTGAGGGCTGTTTCCCAGGGGATCCTATTGACTTAACTCCTTGAACAGCTGGAATTTTGCTTTCCTAAAGTTCAGGGTCCTGACTTCACCCTTTGCCTGACCCATGTCCCTCAGGACCGTGAACTCCAACAGTGCATGAGCACTGCAGCCCAGGCTGCCTCCAATCTAGACATCATCAATTAGCTTGTGCTGGTGACTGTCATGTCCAGTATCACATCCCCTGTGGTAGGGGTGTCCGTTATCTAGCTGAAGAAGTTATGCTTCATGCACTCCGGGAGTCTCCTGGTTTGCCTACAGCTTGCCATGCTACTTTTTCAGCAGATGTTGTGGTGATTGAAGTCCCCCAGCAGGATGGGAGCTGGTGAGCGCAATGCCTCCTGTAGCTAGAGCAAGAAGGCTTTGTCAACAGGCTCCCCTTGATCAGGTGAACTGTAGTAGACAGCAACCACCAGGTTCCCTTTGTTGCCTTGGTCTCTAATTTTTGCCCATAAACTTTGAACCTGCTTGTGGCTATTCTTCAGAAACAGCTCTTCACACATTTCTTCACATAGAGGGCAACCTTTCTGCCTTTCCTTCCTCAGCTATCCCTTCTAAACAGCCTGTAACAGCCAACAGCTGCACTCCAGTCATGGGATTCATCCTGTCAAGTTTCAGTAACAGCAACCAGGTTGCAGCTTTCTAGCAGCATGGTGGCTTCCAATTCCTGTTTGTTGCCCACGTTATGTGCATTGGTGCAGAGGCACTTCAACTTGGCTGTCAGCTGTGTCACCTTCTTAGAGGAACACTCCTTAATTCTTTTGAGGTATTTCACCAGTTTCCCTGTTGGCTCCTGTTACTTCAGGAGCCCCTGTCTTATCTCCGTAAGACTTCAGGTGTGCTCCAGTGTATCCAGCACATATCAGAGTAACAGATTGAGGGCCCTCGCTAGTATCCCATCCCTCTAAACTCTACAGCTTGTCATGGAGAAGCCTGATATTATCCCCCTCCCCTTTCAAGACTAGTTTAAAGCTCTATCAATGAGCCCCACAAGCTCCTGAGGAAAGACCCTCTTCTCCCCTTAAGAAAGGTGAATCTCATCTGATGCCAGTAGGCCTGGTGCCATGTGGGCCATCCCATTATCAAAAAATCTAATATTGCGGTGGTGACACCAGCCATGGAGCCATATTCTTCATTGATGAATAATACCTAAGTGCTACATGCCTTCTTATGGGAAAACAGCACTAATCCCATAAATAAATATGGGACTGCTGTATGAGAGGAAATGTGTGGCCCTGGACCACAGGTAGCACAATTTCTGAGCTGGGAATTTTGAATTGGACAGAAAATAATTATCACAAAGGCTAGTGAATTAACATGTATTTTTTTCTTGTTTCTGCTAGAATGATTCTCACCAAACACAGCAGTAAGCAATGCATATTTGTAAAATAAATTAATTTAAAAGCTGGGGCAAAGGGGACTATCAGTTTTAGTCATATTTTGCTGTGTAGTGTTATTCCAGCATTAAAAGTAGTAAAACAGAGAAATTAAGGTTTATGCTTAAAGCCAGAGGCTTAGATTATTAGGCCATGTTTCCACATCTACCATAATATTTTTAGTTTCAGTATAATATTTTTTCTGTGATTTCAGGGTGTATGAAATGATTAATTCTGTAGAATATAAAATCTTTTTAATACTAATGATTATGCTTATGAGTACTGAAAATTTGTAGTGTCACTTAATGGGGTGAAGAGTATGGATCATGACAGTATCAAAATATAACTTGATGGTATTTTCTTAACTTTTTAAAATTACATACTGCAGAATTATATTTTCTATTATCTCAAATGTTTTTTTTCTTTTTAACAGAATCATCCTGTTTTTCAGAATAAATCCAAGAAAAATCACACTGGACACTAAAAAACTTCTGAGAATCCTTTTGTCAGCAACACTGTGCATTGGTGACTTAGCATTCAACAGGAAACTGGTCTTTGTTTTGGAGTTATGCCTTTATGATCTAAATGGCATCTCACCCTCACTGACCTGAGAGACTTGAGAGGAGCTCTGTCGTTCCTTAATGGAATTCCTGAAGAGGGAGCTGGGTGCTGATAGAGAGTAGAACTGCAAAGGGGAAAGAAAGAACAGGTCAGAAGAGTGACTGGTATGGGATAACTGGAAGTAGAAGAGAATGAGGCCAAGACTGGAGAAGAAGTCCTCCATGCTGCTTCTTCCTCCCATTACCAGTTTTGTGTTCTGAAAGAGATTGCATTGGTAATAGCCTGCTTAAGAGCAGAACTCTGTTTAATGAGTCAGGGTTTTGAAGAAAAAATAACCCATTAACCTGGAATGCAGTTTGCATTGTGACATGGATACTGTAGTACACTGAATTCAGCCTGCAAAAGGAAAGTTCTCCTTTGTTCATAATTTGTACGTACTTAACTTTCCAGACAAAGCTATTTTAATGGGAGTTATCTTGAGCTACTCTAATGCAGCAGTTTTGTAAACCTACACCTGCCAAAACAAAAATCCACCAGGTGGAACATGAGTTGTGCCATCAGCAATCTTTGGCCCATTAGATGAATACCACAGACTTAACACTAGAATTAACAAGTTACATTATCCTAGGGTTAGTGTGCTATTCTGCACAAGGAACAGCATTTTAAAGGGCTCAATATACTTCCTGCTAACAGGTTTCATGCTATTTACAGGGGATAGAAAAATAGAAAGACAAAGGGCACAGAAATATCAAGTTCCTTTTTTGCAGAGACCCTTCTGCTCTATAACCTATTACATCCTCCTTCCTTTTTCTTTCATCCAATCCTACTCATTCTGGCTTAGAGATTTATTTATTCCCCTTTTATGCATGCCTCCAAACAGCTGCCTATCTCTTTATCTGCAGACTTTCACGTTCTCTGCTGCTGCCTACCTGCCTTATAAACTCAGAAAGCAGATCCTTTGCACCTCTGACTGATGTCTTTTTGCAAAGTCCTCACTATCCAACCCTCTTTCTCTTCAGCTTGTTTTCTGTCTGGCTTCTGTAATGTTTTCTGTTCATCTTCCTCATAGTGGGTTCCATTTCGACCACTTCTTTTTCTCTGGCTTATGCAGGGTGAAGCAGCTGACAGCATGGGACAGACATCCAGCATTCAGCTTCAGTTCCTGACTCTAGAAATGTAAAAGAAGTGTTGCTTGCTTCAAGACTTGAATATGCTCTTTACTGAGATACTTATCAGGTCTGGAAAGTTAGTTGGCTAGTTAGTTACACAGGTCTAACTTCAGTCTTCTTTAAGAAGTCTTCACTGAGCGTGTGTCGATTGTGGCTGCTTCTGAAAGCTTATAAATTGCCACTGGTTGCAAAAAATTATAGATTCCTTCTCTAAACCTACAAGATTAGAGCTCCTCAGCAAACCTGTAGTTATAAAACTAATGGGGGGGGGGGGGGGGAAGGGAGGGGTGGGCCAGACAGACAGTACTTTCTATTCTTTTTATCAGAAATTGGGTCTTCCCCAAAAATAAATCTAATAGTGAATGTCATCTTGAATAGTTAAAGCAATTAGAGAAGTCTTGTAGGAGAGATTATAGGACAATTTTATGTACAGGATAAAACTGTATTTAAAAACAGGAATAAATCACGTAGGTTTTTTTTCTGAATAAATTATTTTTGGCTTCCTAAAAACCTTTTAAAAAGTGTGTGTTTGTGGCTTGATAATGAACTTTTGCCTTTACAGTGTGGTCTGGAGTGTATGTTTCCCTTTGCTTCGGCTTACTGTGTAAACAAATACACTTTTACTCTTTTTAAAAAAATTGTTCTGAGAACTGTTATATACTTACCTTTGTGACTGAACTTTGTCTTCTTGAAGCTTGGATGCAGTGTCATGTTATTTGTGATGACAGGCTATGCGGTATCAAAACAAATCCACAAAACCCCACTTAAATGTAGTGACAGCAGACAGCCACTCTGAGCACAGAGCACCTGTGGATAGCATGTGCCCCAACTACTGTCAGAGCAGACCTGCACCATCCTTTTGGAAGTACAAAGTCCTCATGGCACTGCAAGACAGGACAAGGAGCTGGAAGTAGTTAGCAAAGTGATCTAGAAAGATTATTACCACAAGGCAGTAATTTGTTTACATCACAGTCCCAACAAAATGCCACGGATTTTCTTTCAAAGAATCCCTCAAGGACATTTAAAATACTCTGACTCAAAATCTCTTTCTTGGAAAACAGAATGAAAATTCATTCCTATCAGCTAAATTATGGTAGACATTTCGTATTTTTTTAACAGGGACAAATACAAAGCATACTTTAAACAAACACAGAGAATGTATCAGGGTGCAGGAAGGGACAGATGCTCCCTGGGCTCTGTGAGTCAGCAAGGCAGGACAGGTACTGGCAGCCAGGGCCCATCCCACCATCCCAGTCATGAGGAGGGCAGCTTAGCGAGGTAGGAGCAAGCAGAGGCAGCCCCATTGCTGGGCATCAGGCACCTGGTGGGGACTGGGATGGGCAGGGCGAGGCTGGGATACTTAATTTGAAAAAATCATCTCTGACAGGAGAAGACTTAAGTATTTGTTTAAGATCAAGCACTTTGGTTAAGTGCTTTGCTGAATTAGGGCATGGAATAAGAAACGCAGATTAACTTGTGTCTATCACCAAGTGCTGGGAGCCTGTGCAGTAAATTTAATGTCCTCAAATAGATACATGCCTATGCCTCAAGTTCTGTTTTCAAAGATCAGAATCCGATTTCTAACTGATTTAATACACTGACATTTATACATTTGCTCTATCTGTGGTGAGACGTAAAAACATCTGACTCACTTGTTACTGCAAAAGACAAATATACAATACATTCAAAGTGATGTGGAAGAAATAAGCTGTATGCCAGCTACATGACAAAAAAGTAATATTGGATTTAGAACTGATCTATATGCACATGAATAAAACACAGGCATTTGGGCTGAAATCTGCTGTTGTAAAATGCTGTGTGTCAATGCCTGACAAAGAATTAGAAGTTCTGGTTGTGGCACTTGATGGCCCTCTATGCCTTGGCATGCCAGTCTAGGGTATTGCTACAGAAAGTCATCCATTAGGAAAGGAAAATTATTTAATAAGGTTTTTTACATAGTAAATGAGCAATAGATTCTGTAGATAGAGTTCTTGAAATGCTTTGTTCTGAGATAAATTCCAAATATAGACATCAAAGGCAGGAGAACTTACTGTGTTGGTAGCACTGTACATACAATATCAGGAATTATTGCCCAGAAATCACACAGACTAATACATTTTTATTTCTTCGTTTTCAGTGATACATGTTTCACAACTAGAAAGCCTGTCAGACAGACACATGGAAAATTATTCTGGGAGCTATATTACATATGGCATGCACAGATTCCTGTGGGATGTTCTTTTTGCCTCCAATAGTGTTAATTTACTTCTGTGACAATACAGTACATTTAAAACTTCAATGATTTCTTCCTGTTAAAATACGGCACTGATGAGAGGTGTTATTACCAAAGTCTACTGCCTCCCTCTTATTTTATGGTCAAAACATGATGAAGGAAACAAAATTCTATACAATAATCTCAAGCTCTGTAATATTTTGAACTGAGAGAGAAAACAGTGAAATTTATGGCATCCAAATTCAGAGAAAAAATGTGAAACTGTACACCATCCTTTATGGTTAAATAAGAAAACTCCAAGATTTCCTTGGTATGGGTTATATTCTCTTTCATACACACTTCAAGTTAAGAATAATTAGTGTTCAAACCTCCTTTACTGTTGTAACTTCTAGCAGTTGCAAATGTTGCTCTTAGTTACTATTTAAGCAACCTTTTTTCATTTCACGGTCCAAGCAAATACAGTGTTTACAGCTCACATTTTTAAAAGATTTTTAGCACACATCATTGTTCTTTCTTCTCAGTTTGCAGATGTCCATGCTGAGTATTGCTACAAGAAAAAACAATTTATGAAATAATTCAGCAAATATATAAATAGATCTTCATGCAAAAGAAAAAATACTTCATTGGAAAATGCTGATTCTAGCAGTATACTTCCATGAATACTGTAAAATAATGATCAACTTTTGCTTGGATAGTCTGAGAAATTATATTCCTTTTAGTTGCCATATCTTAGCACATTCTGATTAACTTATGCAGTCTTCAGTCATGCCACATTTTCAGCTACTCATCCCAGATTCTTTTTTACCTTCAAATTGAACTTCCACTATCAAGCCATTCTCAGCATGGGATGTAACCATAATCCAATGATAGGTGTCACCTAAGCAGAACTTGTCTTTATTGATGTCTTTTACCTGGACTGTACACTTCTTAGCATTTAGAAGAACAATTTTCTTAAATTATTGTTGTTGTTACTGCAAAGTATTATAAAGTCATAGTTCTGTGGGATAGAATAGAATAGAATAGAATAGAGGAATAATAATAATAATAATAATAGAATAGAAGAAGAAGAAGAAAAAGAAGAAGAAAAAGAAGAAGAAAAAGAAGAAGAAAAAGNGGTGCCCAAAGCAACTGTGGTTTGCCAAGGTGAGCTGTGATGCCCATGAGAGGTGTGTTGAAACTGGTTGATCTTTAAGGTTCCTTTCAACCCAAACCATTCTATGATTCTAAGGGCATTGCCTTTAAGCCTCTTAAACACTGGCAAGCCTGGGGCATCAACTACTTTTCTAGAAAGCCTGTCCCAGTCTTTTACTACCCTCTCAATAAATAAATGTTTTCTGATTTCTCATCTAGACTTCCCCTGATGCAGCTATGAGCCATTCCCAAGCATCCTGTCGCTGGAAAGCAGGGAGAAGAGATCAGTACCTCCCTCTCCAAAAGAGCACGAGAATGATATCAAAGATCATTCTCCTGCCTTGTGTGCAATAATGTCAGAAAAGATGAGGGGTGATCACATATTGCAAAAGTGATTTCCGCTTTGCAGGAAAGGACCTGGAGGTCCTGGTGGACACCAGCTTCAGCATTAACCAGCAGTGTGCCCTTGTGGCAAAGAAGGCAAGTGGTATCCTGGGCTGCATTAGGAGGAGTGTTGCCAGCAGGTCGAGGCAGGTGATCCTTTCCCTCTACTCAGCACTGGAGGTCATACCTGGAGTACCTGGGACCAGTTCTGGGCTTCCTGTACGAGAGCCATGGACATACATCATATAAAGATGATGAAGGGACTGGACACCTGTTCTATGAGAGACTAAGAGCATTTGGTCTGTTAAGCCCGGAGAAAAGAAGGATCGGGTGGGATCTCATCAATGTATATATATATACCTGAGGGGAGGATGCAAGGACAGAGACAGGTTCTTTCCAGTGGTGCCCAACGACAAGACCAGAGGCAATGGGCACAAACTGAAACACAGGAGGTTCCCTCTGAACATCAGGCAGAGGGGTTGGACAAGATGACCTCCAGAACTCCCTTCCAACCTCAGCCAGTCTGTGCTTTTGTGACTGACCTGGTGTTAGCTGGTTGACCTGCCAATTGGCCATGTTTTAGGATGTCATCATGTGTTACACGCTGACAGGATTTTACAGTCAGAAGACTGTAATTCAAGTACTTTGCAATTATATATTCTTTATAGCATAATTTACACATGATATGTAAAAGAATGCTCATTAAAAGTTTGCAATATAACAGAGTACAAGATATAATTTAATTGTATCAAATTTTACAAATCACAAGAATGCTGGTAGTGATTGGACTGATACTGAGATGGCTAGTCCTGATCTGCATAAAATTTAACTGCCTTAGGGTTAAAAGGCAACATAGTAAAGGTTTTTATTGGTCATAAATTTACTTAGATTTTAATAAAGCTCAGCCACAACATTTGTCTTTATGACCTCCTGTAGCAGTGAATTTTACCAATATCATGCTATAAGAACTGATGTTTCCCACTTTCATTTGATATAATTTTGCAATTGCTAATTTCAAATCAGTTATAAAAATGTTCTTAAAGACATAAAATTGGAACTGTCATTCTGGCACTGATCCAATGTGCTGTCTCCACCATTGCTGTTATAGAATATGGTAAAGTGTATGTCATGTCCTGGTTTGAGAGCACCAGGTTGATATTTTCTGTACTGATCTGAGATGTGGCCCGCCAGCTGCAGCCGCCAGTGCCTGTGGCCATTGCAGTGGGTGGGAGCAGCTGTGCCTATGGGGAGGGGAGGACAGGTCAGGTGCTCCTGCCCACGCACTCAGTACAAAATGGCTCCTCAGAGCCCTGCCCTGGCTCCTGGGGCTGCTGTGCTGGCAGGGCTGTGATTCCCTCTGTCACCCCTCCCTGCGCTGCTGGTGTGCCTGCAGCCTGCCTGCTCGCTGGGCAAGGGCATCGTGCACAGGGACGGGCTGCCTGCCCCTCGAGCAGGACTGATGTGGCTGCTCTGAGGTTTTGTCTGAAGTTTTGTCCTGTTACCAGGACCCTGGGCCCAGGGGTAACTGCCAACCCCAGTTTGGGAGTTTTCTGCTCTGGACATAATTACCATTCAGGAAGCACAGGCTTCATCTTTTCATCTTCATTTATACATCTGAGTCTATTTACATCTTTGTATATAATTCACTGTCATTATTATTATTNAGAACTGTTCTAGTTTTTTTCCAATCTCAAAATGTTTCTCCCTTATTTCGCTGTTATCTTCCCCTGGGAGGGTGGTGGGGAGATAACAGCATCTGTCACTGGTTATTGGCCAAACCCGAGACAGAGTATTTTCTTCAATAGCTAAAAACTGTGAAGAAAAGGGGTGTTTTATTCAGTCCTTTTTTTTTTGATCAGCTTTACTTATGATGACCTCTGCATTGTTTTTAAGTCTATAAATCACCAGTCCTTTCAAGTCAGCCAAATTCTTAGTTTCACCAACTTTGTACGGCAATGAGTCCCACACTCTAGTTTTTGCCATATAAATAAATCTTATTTTATTTTTAATTTGATAACTTTAAGCATTTTTTATTTCTCACCACTGTTTTCAATTACTTCATGGGAAAACGCAAATTTATTTTCCCACACCATTCACTTGTTTATATACTTTTATGAAAGTATCTGTATATGATTTCTATAGAGATTTTGGACACAGTCCTCTATTGTCCTGCATTTTGTAAGCAGGACTTTGTATTTCTGACTGTGTTCTGGCTATAAATATAAAGACTAGAAAACTGGTTTTGGGCACATCAGTAAATACAGAAAAAGTAGGCCAGCAACGTATTGTTGCACAGTCATTGCTGTCTGACTCAGTCAAAATATTTTTCCATTACTCCTAAAAATCTTAAAGTAGTGTAATGAGATTTACAATGTATAGTTCAGATTTCCTGAGAAGAAATATAAATGTGTATTTTTTGTAGTATGTAGGCTGGAAATTGATTTTTAATATGCCTGTTTGGCTTATTTCTACCAGTACATTGTTGAAACAAAGGAAGGCAAATCTTCATTACCATGCCATAGGTTGAAATGAAATACAGCGTGAATTCCTGACATGAACCCTCTCTAATGCAAGAGGTCCCTGCACTTCCTTCCTTTGAGTGGGAGGCTGGACTAAGTTGGAATTCCTGCCTGAGTCACACCACGATCTTCTAATCCACTGGCAACAACTGTACTGTACCCCTCAGGTTCTTTTGGACTTTTTGACTCCAGTTACAGATCTTTAATTTCATGTGGGAATGTTGCTGTATTTTGAGGCAAGTTTTGGCAACCATGCCCGCTGGAAATTGGACTCTTAAGAGCCCTGATAAAGGAGCAGAAGCGGGGAGTTCCACTTAGGCTTTGGCTATGTCACAGACTAAGCACTCTTTTTCAGGATGTAGAGGTGAAGTTAGCTGCAGAAAACACCAATCTGTTGTTCTGCATAAGGAGCTCCTTTGCCTCGCTATAGCAATTACGGCTACCTGACTCAGTCCATTAAGGGGCCAGCTGGAAGGAAGCCTCTCAGGAAGCAGGAAGGGGTATCAACCAGCTGAGAAAAGTCTCCTCTTCCTTTAACCATGCCTGCAACCACTGCCTGAAGTCCCACTTAGCAACTGTCTGTGCTGAATTGTACCCCAAAGAACAGAGTAACTGGCAACACAATTTGCAGTTAGAAGTCTGCCACATCCTGCAGACCTTGCAGTTTTGTCAGGAGCTTTCTATCATTACCTCTACTGTGGTAGAGCTGTTGCACCAAACACATGTATGAGGCAAAGAATCATGTACCTGGACACTCCTTAAGAATCTAGTGTACGTCTGACTGTGAGTGCACACGAGTGCCACAGTTTGGCAGACAAGGAGCGTGAGTCAGGAAATTGGGAGTGGGCAGGCAGGACTTTCAATGGAGTTGAACTCAGCTGCACTGTCTGCACTGCATTACTGTATCCTGTTAAACACGCAAACATCTCTTGAAAAGTGTGGATGTTACTGTACTTTTCAGCAAGATTGACTTACTACTAAAAGTCTGCACTGCTGTTCGACAAAATGTGTACAGGGTATATCTAAGCATACAGATCTTCTGAGTACAATGATGTGGGTTGTACCTCAGACTATCGCAGCCTGTAAAGGTTTGTAACACACATCTATCTGTACGATGTGGCTTGGGTAATAGAGATTCTGTACCAGAATCACAGTCTCCGTCTGTCTCCAGCTATGACAGATTCTCCATCTTCAGTCTACTCAGTAAATGTTTCCAGCTACATGTGTAGAAAGCAATTTAAGTGGGCTTTTCTTATCACTGAATGTTATGGTTTATATAAAATGATACTGTTTTATCGTATTTTTGTCTTGACAGAATGCAAAGGGAAATACAAAGGTCTTCCTCTCCCTGAGTGCATGTACTTGCTGTGCTGATGCAGTTGGAACCTATGGAGACGAGAGCGTTGGATGGCTCTTGGTGCAAAACTCTCTTGCTGTTGTGAGCACCCACTGCCTTTGCAGTGCCTCTGAGCCAGCCTAGGAGTACCATCTCTCCCAGGTACACTGCCACACTCACATCTGTAAAGGGGATGGTGTGCTGCTGGAAAGGGATGTACTCTACACAGAAGAAGGACGCACTTTCTTTCGTTACTTCATAGCTAATGTAATGTTTTTGAAGGATTACTGTTTTATTATTACTGTCAAATAGATTATAAACATTTCAGTTGGGTTTTAGTCCAGTTTAAAGGCAGATTATAAAATATGAGCCTTGTGGGTGCATATATCCAGGCAAATACATAAATAGATAAGACTTTAATTCTGACATCCCATGCTGGCTGAAGGATTGGAACTGGAGGGAACAATTATATGTCCCAGTTGGGGAACTTGCTTTTAAGAAATAGTTTCCTACTTAAAGGACATGGTACATGTAATGATTAGACAAATAAGAGACCATCAGCAATCCTGCTACGAGTAGCAGATTCACAAAGATGGATGATGGATGCTCTTAACAGTCATCTGCTAAAGAGAGAGATCTCAATGTGGTTTTGCATCTGCATTCATTGTTAAAGTGAGGCAGGATTTATAAACAAATATGTCATAATATGTATTATGGGTTGCAATAATTTTATAGTAAAATGAACTGCATGCTATATTCTAAAAAAAAAACCTGGCTATATCTTTTGAAATTTTACATGCAAAAAATGTAGCAATTAATACATATATTTGGCTAGACATAATTTTGTTGTAAATTCAATGATCAAAGAGAAAGTGAAAAAATAGATGGTTACTTGTTTTGTATCGCTTTTATTAAAAAAAAACAGCTACCTTTATTTATTTGCAGGTGGAGCTTTCAGGAATATTTCTCTGTAAAGCTCATATTTTACTAAGTGCATTTCAAACAGAAATGATGAAATAAATATAAAAGTTTTTTGAAACTACTTACTTACTCTTGAAGGCTGTAGTTTTTCTGATTGCTCATCAATGCTTTCCTTCTTGCGTAATTATTTTGATACAATCTGTTTCTATCTAAGATTTTCCATGTTTACCAGCTGACTTGCTGATTACTATTATGAAATATTTCACCCAAAGTTTAGCCCTGATACCACGAAAATAGAAGACATTTTGGTGCATACAGGATAAACAAAACCTTTAAAAACAAGTTTCCTAAAAAATCAGCTTGCTGACTTTGGTAACAGATATATGCTAATTTAGGAGAAAGGTACAAAAAGCATCTGTGGTGAAACACAGAAGTGCAGGTTTTGTGCTAGCACTCTTCGAAATCCAGAGGACTTTTACATGCTGATGGCAGCATAGCTCCAATGGTCTTATGGTGACAGTCAGAGTGGTTAAAAGACACTGAGAACAGTGTGGTGATAGTGCAGCAAACTGAATTTTAATATCCCTCACCTCTTGCTGACCTCAGGGGAGTCAGAAACTCAAAATTCCTCCTTCCATTGCTGGCAAGTTGGGGTCTGGGGTCTTGCTCCTAGTCATACAGTGGCCCGAGGAAATGCCTGCCAGGGATCCTTGCAGAGTTCTGCTTTTATGAAAAAGGGACAGAATAAACCTGGCATTTAAAGATTTTAAGAGCCAGAAAACTCTCAGGGCTTCCTTCACAAAGGCCTCTCCGTACCATTGAGATTCTGCAGCTGTAAATAGTTCTGTTCTGCTGGGCATTTTCAAGTATATCTAAAATGTTAGTAGTACATATGTTGTAAGTAAACAAATAGAATTAGTTATGAGGTCATATTTTGAACTACTTGTTCAGCATTTATTCAGTGAAAATTTGACCTTTGGAAAAAACTTCAGAATTTACCCCATAGTATTTTAATATTCAGACAATAAAGCAAGATGCTCTATTTCTTGTATGCTTATGTACAATATTGGTTACAACACATAAATGCAGCAGCTTACACTTAACAGTGTATTTTATGTGGAAAATCCTGCAATGAAACCTGTCAATTTTTCTGATAAAATAAAGTGTTCACACTTTGACAAATATTAAATCATCCTTCAGTGCTTATCTGTGTGCTGCATTTGTGAATATGAATAGGTCATTGTCTTCGAAGTTACTGTTCATGCATGAAAAATTCAACATATGCATGAGTTTACATAGGATCTTGATGTTAAATAGGCATAGAGAATGTATTGTGCTTGTATTGCTATGTCAGTGTCTTATAGATAGAAGTTAAGCATGTTTCTGTTGCAATGTGGAGCATTCTCTACCTGCCTCTTATCCTGTATTAGTTTTGTGGTTTATGTAGGAAACAGCTTGTAATGCAGTCAATCTTCTAATTTTCATGAAACACTCCAACATGAAAATGTTAAAAGTCATAAAGTGTTAAATTCCTTATTTCAAAAACCCCTTACTGCACATTTTGGGTGGTAGATACTGAATCTTTTCTTAATTCAAAACTTCCATTATCTTCAACCAAATCAGTCCTTTAAGTGATCAGAAGATATGTCTCAACATTCTCCAGCTGAATTTTGCTAGAGAACTATGTTAAATGTCAAATTCATAACTCTGGGTACGGCTAGTGTTTTCTAAGTGCTCGAGATTATGTTTTAAGACTCTATGCACCTGCAGTCTGAGGTCGGAAAAACAGAGACATTGAAAAGGCTGAAAAATCACTTCTTAAATCAGTCTACAACTGGACTTGTGACCTATAAATATTATTTTATACTGCAACACCATGTAGCATAACCAGGCTGGAGAGTCTAGGCAGATAATTTTTTTAGTGTAAGAAGCAATTCCAATATTGCAACAATTTAGGTGCTATGATACATCTTTAAAAATGGGCTTATATTCCTCAAACCTGATAGAGTTTGAGGTCTTCGAAACCAGTTCCCAGACCATTTATAAGACTGTAAACACAAATTAAACATGATCTTCTTCAGCCCTAATTTACGTGGTAGCTGACTGGCCTTAATTTAGCTGTAATCCCTTTCCATCCATGCCTTGTAATGCATTGGAACATAACTTAGTGGAGACCTACTGTCACCTTAATTTCCAACACATTCAGCCTCCATTGACTTCAGTGGGAATTGAAGGGTGACAGCTTTTCTAATAACGGAAGTAGTATTACTCCCAACAGTCTTTTTCTGTTCATTCAATTCTACAGAACATGTTAACACACACATAAACAAATAAAATTTATTTATAATAAAGAAAATAAAGGGTTCAAGGGCAAATACGGCCGGGCAAATTCTGCCTGCCTGGTTCTTTCAATTCACTGGGCCAAATTCTGCTTTTGGTGTAATCATTGTTATAAGACTGCCTTCAATTTACCTGGGAGTATTGGAGAG
>VZRW01012122.1:385718-407592 GCA_013398125.1 Aegotheles bennettii
TCCTGTCGTTGGTCATTACTGTAAAAATCTTTGCTCCATCGTCCTGCCCCTCACCCTTTCCATATTTGTAACCATGGATGAGGTCACCCCTCAGTCTCCTTTTCTCCAAGCTAAAGAGACCCAGCTTCCTCAGCCTTTCCTCGTAAGGGAGATGTTCCACTCCCTTCATCATCTTAGTGGCTCTGCGCTGGACTCTCTCAAGCAGTTCCCTGTCCTTCTTGAACTGTGAGGCCCAGAACTGGACACAATACTCCAGGTGTGGCCTCACCAAGGCAGAATAGAGGGGGAGGAGAACCTCTCTCAACCTACTAACCACCCCCTTTCCAATGCACCCCAGGATGCCATTGGCCTTCTTGGCCACAAGGGCACATTGCTGGCTCATGGTCATCCTTCTGTCCACCAGGACCCCCACTACAAAAAGGATGTTGAACATCTTATAATTTCTTTTTTTCCTGTATTTTATACATAAGATGCAATAAAAACTCCATTTAAATATGAAGTAAAAGGAATGTTACTGAAAGATGACTTTGTCCTAAAACAACATCCTACCTCTCCAAGTACTGTGACATTTATGACTATGGTGAGGGTGTATCTAGTCACTATTTAGATTGACTCTCAGCTCTCAGATCAAAATGCATTCCATGGGAAGCTGAATGATGGAATATGAGTTACAACATAATTTTCAAGCTGTTTGAAAAAGGCATATCATGGCGTATGTTTCACAACTGCTGAAAAGCAGTAAAATCAACTGACGAACAGTCATATGCATCTGGGCGTTAAGCATCCTGAATTTCTGCATTTGGGGCCAGTGGGTGTCTGGGGTTCGCTGCGCATTTTGTAGTCAAAATAGGAGGAAAGAAGGTGGTCTTTCATCACCTCTCAGACTAGGGCCAACAGCCAATAACATCAAACTGATCCTACCATCGTTAAACTAACCCAAAGCACACCAGTATGAAGCATGGTGTCAGTGGAAATTTGCTGTGCATTAGATGATTTTTATGTTTCTCTAACACTAACTGTGGAGGTCTCTTGGATCAACAGCAAGACAAAGTATGAAAAAAAGGTTGTTTCTGCATCCCAGCAGAAAAGAATCATCTGTGTGAACTGCTGTTACAATGGCAAAAAAAATTCTAAAAGTATTTTATTTGCAAAATATTTATGCTATCTCCTCAAAAGAAATGAGGATTATCTTAATCTTTACATCAGTTCTTGTTTCAGAGCCAAAAAAATTGTCCACTTTGGAAGGATAACAAATCTGACACTTTTCATCTGTCTAATACTGAAATTTTTCCATTTCTTTTGGTGCTCTTAAGGAGCAACGTCACAGCTGGACACATTTTCTGAGGACCATAACTTATTTACTAAGGACTGTAAGACTGTAACTTTTTTACTTAACTGGAATCATCCACTGCACTGAAACTTACAAGTGTCTTTTCACTTGCCAGTCACATCTCAAAGCAAACCAGGTTCCTCATTCAAGAGATTCATCTCATGTAATCTCCTTACTCAGACACTGAGTGGTTTCATCTGAATGGTATGATACAAAAGTGCCATTGGTTTATTTAATGGTCAACACCCTTCTCCCTCCCATCCCATATTTAGAATATTGTTTTGGTTTGATACAGAATAAAAAGAAATAAGTGTTTCCACAGACTTTCTACCTGACTTCTTCCTAAGAAACTTGGTTTCTTCCAGTCCCAAGCACCTTTTGAAGATTACTTTTAATAGACCATTAAGAGAAAAGTGGCTAAAATATTATTTTGCTGCTCTGATAAATCCAGTATCAATTGGAGAAACTGCAGGACTTCCTAAAATATCTCACGTATGATAATATATTTATTATCATATAATTAAAAAAATATTTAATGGAGAAGTGAATGTTCACCTCAAGTCTGAGCCTACCTCCACAAAATTTAGTCTCCTGAGTGATCTTTGCTGTCTGTGAAGTTACAAATGTGAACAAGGATTACTGCTGTCAATAAAGCTTGTGGAATCAGTCCCTAAAGCTCCACTGGCAACTTTACTATTAGCATTCTTATAATTTGCTTCCAAATTAATTTGTTACAGTGCCGTCCAGGTTGATGCTGTATACCAGGTCCTTCTGCTCCCCTTATCCATTCAGGGTTTAAGAGATGAACAGAAAGGCAAAACCATACAGAAACTCAATTACTCTCCTGTGATCCAAAGTCCATATCTCTGAAAATGGCTGAACCTTATAAACTATGAACTTAAGAAAGTCGATAAATGCATAATAGAATAATTGTAACCTGAGTAACCCGATTCTGCAGAGATGCAATGAGGAACTAGTCAAATAAAAAACTCATAGCAAGGGAGCCTAACATAAATGCACAGGGAAACACTCAGGTAGCCAAGTAACTATACACTATTACATATCCAGACAGGGGTACGCATGATGGTTTGCTCATTTAATGACTCCCAAAGTGAACATTTCAATATTTGCTTGAAGCCTTCTTTATTTTGTAGCTTGTAACAACATTTTTAAAGAACTCTTGGGAGCTTCCTCTAAATATGTCATTTCTTTCTAGAAAAAAAGAAAAAAAGGCATCTGCTACAAATACTATCATCAACAGAAATGTTACCTGTCTCACCCAAATGTGATGTTCTTTCACTGATTTATACCACTTATACCTTTCTGTGACTATTCCTGTACTAGACCTATAGGTACTGACATATCTTTTCATGGAAAATAGCTAATTAATGACAAAGGAAAAAAAGGTAGAATTCTCAATCATAGCTCAGATTCCCTCTTATTTTTCTGTCTTTAAGTTTCCAGAAGTTATTGTGCAGAAGTATTCCATACATAGTATAAGAATCACTAATGTAGCACATCTACCTTTACTAGCAGTGAGCTTGAATTAACACAACTACCATGTAACTGCTCTGTTAATTTTCATTGTCACTATCATCTAAAATCTCAGTTGGCACTTCAGATGTGAACATTAACAGCTGCATTATTCAAAACCTTTAAGAAAGTTGGGATAATCTCATCTCAGAAAGTACTTTAATAGTATATTAACTATGGTGAGGTCTTAGCAGCAGGTGATGATCATGAATTGCAAGAGTCTGAGAAAAACTTTTCTTAAATTATTATTATTCCAGGCAGATGCAACATAACTACCAAAGAAACAAACAAACAACTGCAGCTGAAGTGAAAATACTAGATGGTATTCACTTACCCGATAATCTGCCTTTAAAAAATAGGGGTTTTAACCACTACTATGTCACAATTGTTATGATATTTTAGTATATTTTAGTATATTTTACCCTGACCCATCTACTTATTTTAGATGTGCCTTATTAGCATTAGAACTTCTGTCCCAAAATATCACTTTATGATTATCAATAGTCAAAAGCAGGAGCAGAGTCAAACAAATTATTGTTGGCTATTAGCATTTAGATCCATTATGATGCAGACAATAAGAGAAATGCTCCACCCTAAGACTCTTCCCAGTCCGTACTGGGAAAGTTATACAGATAACAGAAATGTTAGAGACTTGAAAGAAAATTATAGTGTCAGTATATCTGAGTAGAATCCACTGTCTGAGAGATAATTTCCTTCACTTTCTTTTTACTTATCTGCTCATCAAATAAATGGGGTAATTTCAAATATTTCTACTATGAACTATAAACTTGAGTGGGAGTGAGGATTACAGAAATAACATCCCTGCACAATATGACCTCCTTTCTGACTTAAAGAGTTCATGATCCCTAAAATAAAAGGTCATTCAGCCTCCAGCCTCCCCAGGCTCATTTCCAGGCTTCTTTAGACTGGAGGCTGCTGGTCCTACTGACTGGTGCCAAATTATGTGTGATGGTTTTCCTGATATACTCAACTATCTGTTAGAGACTGAACTGAGACCACTAAATTAATTTCATGTAGGAATTCAGATTTAAGTAATTTTTAAGTAACATTAACATATTTAATATATTTTATCTCCAGGAAAAAAAAAAGCCCTTAAGAGGCCAAAGCAGAATAGTTTCTATAACATAAGGTAATCTTAAATATGATAGATGATGGATCTGCCTATGGGTAGCCATCAATTACAGAATTTATCCTGTATCAGATGAAACAAGTTTAATAAACCACTTAAGTGTTATAAGGTATGCTTCCTACCAACATGAATTATGTATCTATCTGCAGCCAAATGTATGTATTCTATCACTCTGAATATTAAATACAAAAGCTATGTTTAAATAATGTGAAGGGTATGATTTAAAGCAACAAAAGCCAATAAATTCAAAGTTTATGCTGGCACTCTATCCTTAACTCACACAAATTTTTTCAAACAGGTATAATGGCATGAATTACACCCCTCTTACATTTATGTTTCTACTTCCACATTTGAATTTCCTGAGTTTTGTCTGCCTTAGTCTCTCCATGAGTGTCTTCAAATAGACTTACAAGATGTAATTTATTAGCTTTGGTTTTATTTTTTTAAGGCAAATGTATGCCTTATAGAAAATTTTAAAATGCACATTTTTTTGTCTGACAATGGACTGTTTCCTTTGGAACTGTTCTAGTTTCTCTATTTAATACACAATCAGAATATTTAAAAATATTTAATTATTCCTTATTAACTTTGTATTATTTACACAAGAGACTGTAACCCAGAGCTTTTCCCCTATTTTGAGTTACTATAGAGCTGGCCAGATATTTAGCATGCTTATCAAAAAAACAATTGTTATAAGACATTTATAGAGTCTTAGGAATACAGATAATAACGAAGCAAAGGTCTACACTGTTCATGTTTCAAATGTTGAGTTGGGTTTTTTCTGTTTTGCTGTTTCCATCATTTTATATGGCATCACATAAATGTGAATAGGACTTCAAGTGCCCAAAATAAATTCTAACCAAGTCCGGCTTTGCCAGGGGATTCCATGTAATTATCTTTGGGAAAAAATGGTAGAAAACACAAAAGCAATGTGTGATTTTTGTATCTATAGCAATGTTGTTAAATCAAGAAGTACCTGCAAGTCCTTGGTGAGAGGTGACAATGAAACAAGGAGGCATTCAACAGTGTCATTCAACAGCAAATAAATGCAAATTTCAACATAAACATGCATACAGCAGTCTTAAAATGCCATTTTAGTTGGAAGTTCCTCCAGAGAGGAATATGAGTTATAGCTAAGTTCAGAGCTTCAGAATGTATCTATCTATTAAACATGAGAATGTTCTGTTCTTGGAAAGTGGAAAATCTTAAGTTGTAAGTTTCAACTTTAGTATCATTATTTTGGGAAAGTCACTAAATCTAATACATGAATACTTACTCCACTGGTGAAATCTCAAAGGTTTACTTGTTATTGTTTTTATAGCACAGAAAAATATATACTACATGTATGAAAAATCCTACTATCATATACTTATCTTTTTATATTAACTTGAGTAGGTTGGTTATGTTTTTATTGTGGATAGCTTATCATTTCTGTTTCTAAATTTCCCAGTGTTCTTCAGCTATCTTAACCTCTAATGAATTTGTTCTGTGTGCATTTATTGAGTACATTTGAATTATACTATTATTGTGCTAAAGCTGCAAAGCTGTTAGCAAAAGAAACCCCTTAAAATGACTCTTTCACATAAATGTTCAGAGAAAACTTAGTATTTCTCTTCAGTTTAGTTATACAGTAAATATGACTTTTGTTATGGACTTTGTTCTTCTTCACCTTCGGATAAGAGAATACAAAAATGCTAGTAAATGTGGAAATGGTCTGGCACACTTCCTTATATTGTTATTCAAATACAGTTTTATTCTGTTGTTCTGAAGTCTACACATCTGAGATATGTGTAACTATATGACTTTACACTTTCAGACATGCTTTACAAATCACAAAAAAAATTATGAAGGTATATGTTTACACCTGGCTCATGAATGCTAACTCTTCAAATTTTTAGGATTCAAGCTTCTTCAATAGGGGTCAGACTGAGTATGCATGATGTCAAACAGGTTATAACATATGTGAGTTAAAGATCACATTGCAGTAAATTGTCATAGAAAATATCAAACAAAACTAATAAATGAAACAAAAGATCATTACTCATATGAAAATGTAGTAAAAAATTTATTTCATATAGGAATTGGACAAATCTCCTCTGTCTCTCTCACTGCAGACATTTTGACTTTCATGGGTTTAGTCTCCCAACTCTATTTCAGATTTAGTTCTGAGGGTCATCATGATCAATTGATTATTTAATTCCTATTACATTAACACTGTATTTGTTGCTATATCAGAGGCTCTCCATCAAAAGATAAATTATTTAGATCACTGGTTAACTAAGGGTTTGTATGCAGATCCATAACCTAATGCTAAAGTTTCACCTGAGAAAGACTACGTTACAAAATATTTTAAGTGGAAGTCCACCTGCTTGTGCTTTTTCCACTGAGACCATGAGGGTGCACCAATGTATCTATGTGGCTAATGAAATTTAATAATTATGTACTACTATATGTTTAGAAATCATGCATGAATATATGCACATAGATAAAAGGTCAATAAGTTAAAGTTTGGCAGCTTTGTTTAGTTGGTTATAAGTCATATGTACATATGCACAAATGATTCTACACAGTTTAGAATAATAAAGGCCTGACGTATGTATCTAGGACTACATGTGCATCCCTGAAGACAGAGATAGACAAGCGAGGAAGAATACCTAATACAGAAGTGAGCAGATACTGAATACAATAAGTATCTAAACAACAAAACATTAATAGATTCATATAATATAGAGCTGGTAAATGATGGTGGTTGCTGTGATATTTATTAATTCGAGTAATTTCTGTCTCAAGGATTTATTAATTTCCTTTTTAATTTTTAAAGAAAATTGAAAAGAAAGATGCTTTGTGTTTAGTTTTGAATGCCACATTCTTCAGAGTGGGATAATGCAGGATAAATTGCTTTATTGCTGCAACCGATTGACAATGGAGATTTATGTGTGGTTTTAACGAACAGTAATCAGAAACAGGAAAAGAAGAGCAATGAGTCTGTTTTCTCAATTTTATTATAAAGAAAAAATATTCTAGTTCTTGGGGCTTTTTTCCAGCTTTTAAAGTCTTGTGGGTCTGAAAACTATGGGTTTTAGTTGAACAATCAAAGAAATTACCTCATTAGAATCAAAAGTTGAGGAGTTAAACAAGTTAAGGAAGGAAATTTCCCCCTAATCTTAAACATACTGCCTATGAAGTCATATGCCTACCTTCAAACAAGGAAGGTTTAGCAGCCATATCCTTATAAAGCCTGCAGTGAGAAGCTTTCATTTTTTAAAAATCTAGATAGATTCTTAAAAATCCTGTGATTACTCAAATATCCAGAAGTACACTTCATTTTATTTTATATGCATATTTTCTTAACCTGATTTTCCCTTTTGGCCTTTTGGTTTTGATTTTGTTTTCATAGGTAATGATTTCTATGCTATTTCTAGAGGTAGCTTAGAATTTTGTTATAATGGGAAAGGGTTGCTGTTTTTACTATAGCAGTGATTAATAAGCAACTAAACAGATTTGTTCAGACAACCCATGAAACTCATTCCTTGGCCAGATGACCTGGCCCAGAATTGTTTATGACTGCATTTAGAATATTTTAAACAAAAAGCATCCAGATACAAGTGGTAACAATTTAAAATGATAGTACACAGCTATAAAAATCTGGGATTTTTGGTATTTATGTACAATTCATCATTTTGTTGCTTATACTAAATTGACTTAATATTGAATCCTCCAGTACATTCAGATTCACTCATCTGCTGTCTGGATTCCTGTAAAATATCCAGGGGGGACAATGAAAAATTGACTAGTTCAAATGCCTCTCAGCTGCAGAACTGTGACTTAGAATAACACTGTGTCTGAAGCTGCAAAGTCCAGGTTGACTCAACTTTACAATCTAGAAAGGAAGTACATAGGATAAAGGTGTACTAGGGACTGCCCAGAGGTGGGAATTAGTTATTGAAAAGTTATTAAAGTTATTAAAATTTTGGTACACATATTTATAAACACACAAATAAGTAGATACAAAAGGACCTTGCTTAAAAGGGAACAGGACAAGAGGACACTTGACACAAAAGTCAAGAAATACTAGTATTTCCAAAAGAAGACATGTTAGAGGAGTTCATCTTAGCAGAGCAACGTGAAAAGTTGCAGTTACGCAGATATGAATCTCATGAGCATCATGGCTGGTGAGAAAATGAAGGCTTGCAATATGAGTATATGCTGTTTTCCTTAGATCTGACTGTCTTTTTTGCTCTCCAAAGTAAAGAGTGATTGTTCTTATCAAACAGTTTGAAAGTCTTTGCTTGTTCTATTGATCAGATGACCCTGAAGAGGTGAACTGTAAATCAGAGATAGGAGCTCTAAGAAAGACATTTTTTAAGGTACTGAGATGCTTTATGTGGTATTCAGCACTACTGTAGAGTTCAAGGAAGCTGGAATGTGGACACTCAAATCTCAAAAGTCTTCACAGTGAGGTACTGTGCTTATGAAATGTACTAATGAACTGAGAACCTATTCAGATTTATGAAAGTGTAAAAAAAATATCAACACCTTTTGTAGCTCCAAGCATAGAAATCTCGAAACATAGAAATCTCATACTATAAGGGGTTTAAACATGTTTGGAAATGACAATTAGCTGTCTTTGTTTAAATTACGTATCTCTCAAACACAAAATAATGAAATATTTTCTATATCTGCCAAATTCAGGTTGGTTTATGTATGTTCTTTCATGCAAAACACTTAGTGGGTCAGTTTATGAAAATAATTTGTATATCACTGCAAGCATCGGTTAATTTTTTTAACATAGATAAAAGTGAATTTTGTATGTATTTATATGAAGATTGCAGGGTACTTTCAAACCAGGACAACTACAAAGCAGAAGCATGTTCCCCACACTCCCTCGTTGGCATACCTCTCTCAAACAATCAATTTTGTTTTGTATCAGGGATCTTCAGTGAATCACAGCCCTATTCAAAACAGGTTCCCCCTGTGAGATAACTAGATACAGAACAGTGGGAATGTATACAATTGCAGGTGTTGGCTGGTATTATACTTGTTGTCCTGTCCCTACTTCATTTTTATGCCCTGTCCCTTCTCAAGCTTCATCCAACCTTTTTCGTTCTAGACTCTCTTACTTCTCTTGTCTACTAATTCTTAGTTATTTTAACTTTTAATTTGTTTCTCCCCTTCAGCTCTTTTTGCTTGTTGAGAGCCAGATTATGAGGAGAGAAAATACACCCTGGCCTCTTATAACGGAGGAAAAATGCCATTCCTCACAGTTCTGGAAACATGATGTTTCAGTTGAAATGAGGGAAATATGGCATGGCTTGACTGTCATGCAAGATCTGCAATATTGGAGAATTTTGGTTTTTCTTTTATTTTTTTAGGATGTGATGTTCCTGATGGACATCATTAGGAAATGCATTTCTGACCACTTTCATGGTCTCTAATGCTTGGTTAGGAATTCTTCAGCAGTAACTGCCTTTTCAATCTTGGAATAATCAAAAGTAAAAAAAAGAACTAATTTCTATATTCAGGTTTCAGAAGTGGAAACTCAGTAAGAGACTTCTAAGATTTATTGTTCCATCAACTCAGGTCTCATATGGTGTAAAGCATAGCAGATAGAGTTATGTAAAAGATTTTTCCTAGAGTATGGATAGGATTATGCTGCTGATGGTGTAAACTGAAAGAAGGGTTAACTAGCACACTGTTGTGCAATTAACCACCACACTGTTGTGCTGTGAACTGGACAAGAGAAATTGTGTTTTAATTTCTGAACATATTTCAACTAGATGAAGTTGGCACTCCATATTCATAAGAACAGGTATGAAACAGGAAAATTAATCTACTATGCTACCGATATCTGTTAGCCTGTTACACTTACTCATACAATAAACAGATATCCCATCCTTTTTTAAGCTCTCCTTGAGTACTTCGGTCTCCTTTTTAATCAAGTGCTGCTTTAGCTTAGCTATTATAGCTGTGTGGTTTTTACTAAGCAATATTTGACTCTTTCCAGATCCTCTTATGTTTTGATACATAGCAATAGAGAAGAAACATAGATTCAATTCCCATGACTAGGCCAATGCACAGTAGGAACTTAAAATAGCATCCAATTAATTAAACAACAACAAAAACCAAACAAGCAGTAAAGCAGAATTTACCAGAATAAGAAATTCCTATATTACACTGAGATTCTGTTTCAACCAATCCTGTGTTGTTTGCTTAAATACCAGAAAAGTAGCTTCAAAATTCTGGGGAAAGTAGATGGGGAAAGTAGATTCACTGTAAATAGAAAAGTATTCAGAAACAGTCCACTTAGTGAGATTTTTCTAACAATCTGGATGCTGAAGAAGAAAACTGCTCTTTGCCATACACAGCGGCTGCTGTTGCCAAATCAAACCTAACTGCAGCAACCAAAGTGCCAGCAGTATCTTTCAGACAGCAGTGTGGACATGCCTGTCTCCTGCTGTTTTCTTTGGAGAAGGGGGAACCAGTGAATCTGTAGCTGTATAACTTGTACAAGGGAACAGGAAAAGAAGATCCAGTCCAAAATCCAGTAAAGATAAGGAGTCTTTCCTTTACCTTCACGGGCTGAAGATAATGGCAAAAATGACCTACCTACACTTACCTGATATAGTGGTGGAGTACAACCATTCATAAGTGTAGCAGCAACTGTATCTATAGAAAAACACAAAATCAAAACCACTGTGAGAAGAATCTCTCAGCTGTTTTAACATGAGTATTCAAGATACTACATATATGGCAATTGTGTTTGAATATTTATCTACTTTATTAATTATTTTTAAAGTTATTTATATATATATATGTTTCTTACTGCACATACATATCTATGAGTTATTTTCTCTGATATAATAATAATTTATCTTAGAAGAAAGGAAGGAAAATTACTTTAATGCTTCAGCATATTAACCTGTTTGGATAATTTATATAATTGAGTTCTCAAAAAAGTGTATGATTATAAATATTGTCATCTGCAACTAAACTAAAATACGGACGTACAAAAGTAGACATTAAAACTAGAGACAAAGAACAAGGGCTGAAAAATTCCTTCCTGACCTCACCCTTCTGCAGATTTCACCAGTGATATTATAATGGCCACAAAAACACTGAGCCAGAAATTACAAAGGCATTTGGACACTAAAGAAGGAATGATCAAATTAGTGTTACTTTTCCTTCCTAAAAGCATTAAATTGATCCTCACAAGAGATTTGGGACAGGATAAGGACATAATTTTCTACATTTTGATATCATTTAGAGATTTATTTCTTTAAGAAAGAATGAACATTACCCTTTATAATTTTGAGTTTCTAGCACTTGATAGACATTGTGGTCAGGTCTAAATACTTACATAAAATACAAGCCTGAGGAAAAATCCAACCTTTGATTTGGAGCATTATTCTTATTTGGAAAGTGTCTGTCATTTGAACGTTACTCATAGTCCCCATTATGTTGTGACTCATGATATACTCCAGGTAAAACAAAAGAAACAATACAAGATCCTGAAAAAACACCCCCACAAGCCAGGAACTGACACAAAGAGTAAATAAAGTTTTTATTGTCTTTAATAATCTTCTATGATCTTTGACTCTTGAATGTGTGTGTATTTGTTATTTACCATAACACAAAATCATACATTTCTTCCCACACATCTATTTTCAAGGAGTTGCTACTACTACTACTACTAGTGATACTGGTAACAGAAAAATTAATACTATTACTCTGTTTTACACACATAAGCTTCCAAATTTGTAAGTCAAATCTGCATTTTGGCCAATTTTATATGGCCTTAAATGACAACATTTCAGCATTTGTGTCGTATTGCAGGGTAGATCCACTCAACCAAACTGAATGCTTTGTCAGCTTACAGATTCTTCATATAGCTCTGTCCTGTTACATTATTTTAATTATCTGTACTAAATTATATATATATGCTAGCTGCTATTTATAAATATGGCTTGTTTTAGGGACAGCATAATAATTAACAAACTGTACAAGAATATACTTGCAAGAATTATAATGTTATTATGAAATTCCTGTGTTCTTGTAAGTGGCTTACTATTTTGGCTTTCCTTTCTGGAAATCAGAATATTTATGGAATCTACTAATAACAAAAAATAATCTATTAATAACTGAAAGCCCATTGTGATCTTTAAACATATTGGCAAACAATGAGTCAGCTTTGGTGGTGACAGTTGTATAGACATTTATGAAACAGCAATCAAAGTTTTAATTAACCTTCAGTTGTTCAATAGTATGCTGTTTTCAGGCATTCCATTTGGAATGTCTGGTACTTGTTTGTCTCTCTTGTTTTTTGTAGTGTTTGAAAAATTGTATAAAATCGTATCAGATAAACTGAGATCTTCCATCTGCTAAGATACTGGGCTTCTCTTTATTTCTTACTATTGGAAGACTGTCTTTCCGTTATCTTTTATAATGCCAATTTATTTCCTTCAGTGAAAAAATAGGTGGTGTTTCTATGAAAATTTTAGCTATCCTGATGATACAGTGATAATGATATTAAGTAAAATTTATTATTTTTTATACTTTTAGATGAATAGGAAGGAAAATCCTGTTACATGAGAGACTGCAAAACAACCTATCAGTTTATGCTATGCTATGCTATGCTATGCTATGCTATGCTATGCTATGCTATGCTGCCTATTAGTGCTGTCTAGACACTTTGGGATACCAGTTTGAAGGAGGCCCTGAGATTCACTATGTGACTTTAATGCTTAATACTTCACATCTACTGCACATTTAATGTTCAGGTCTTACAAGCATGTTCAGACCAACTTTACAGTGCATGTAATGTTCCCTCTACTTGAAGTGCAATGTAGCATGAATGGGTTTATGTCTGACAAACTGTATTTGCTGTGCACATACAGAGCTTTAAGGACAGGTGCTATACTAAGGTCCCTTAACAAGGTCTGGTGGTAATGTCTTAAAAAACTGGACAGTGGTGATATCACCTAAGCCCTAAACATAGCACAAGATCTTTATGTTATCAAAGAGAAGTGCAGCATATTATGAGATGTAAAGGAACAAAAGGTGTAAAAATAGTAACAGGTTTATGTAATATAAAGAGTTGGCATTGCCACATTAAACAGTACCATATATGATTCAGATCCATGTTCTTTCACAGACTTCTTTTTGAAAATAATTACACTTTTTCTTGACAATAAGTGAACGGATCAAGAACATACCTAACTTTTCTTTCAACACTGCTAATTCATAGAGGAGAGCCACTTTGGGAAATGCTCTGAATATCAAATATTATTCAAGACAACAAGAAATAAAGCTTCCTCCCCCTAAAAATGAAAGGACAATTTGTATTTGACCTGTTTTGATCTCTTTCCCTTTACCTTTTCATCAGGTTGACTACATACTGACAGTCACTGGCTCTTTTCTGTAAATCTTTCATTTTATGTGAGGAGTGCCCAAAAGTTTTAGTTTTATTCTTGCTGAATGATGGCAGCCAACATTACAGAATATGCTAAGGCAATCCCTGTTAATAAGTATATTATATCTAGCTTTTGTTCTGGGACTTTACACAAGCCTTCAGCTTAGGCTCCTAGCCAGTATGAATTGGCTTAAAAATGTATTTGGTTATGTTCTTCTTCCATCTGGATATGAAGGAAAATTCAATTCTTAGGACCGTATCAGACCACAGTCATCTACTAGACAGGTCATTATCATTGCAATATCATAGATTTTTTAAAAAAAATAGAAAATCTGGACAAGATGGTAATATTAGGGGAGACAGTTTCCCTGGCTTTCTGGTAAACTGTTCTTGTTGGGCATTTTGTTGGAAGTGAATGGTACTTCTCCTATGTTCCCTTTCTTCCTAAAAAACGTCATCTACTTTCTTGCTGCACTGAGCAGAGGGTGCTCAGCTCTGTGTGTTCTGCCCAGGTCTCTGTTTGTGAGACCCACAGAAAGACTCCTGGGAGGGAAGGTGGCACCATACCTCCCTATGACTGCTGAGGAAGAAGAGGCGTGGGGCAAGAAGCAGTAGGCAGGGATGGTCCTATTGCCAGTAAACAGATGATACTGGTGAGTATGGGTGGGTGAGTGCTACTGCATGGGACGGCCCTGGATCCACTATACTGGGTATTTAGTGAAATAAAATGTATGACAAATACTGTGTATGAAAGGCTTTGCACAGATAGCAACTGCTAAAGCCTCAAACAAATTATAGGTACAGTCTATACTAGGATTGCCTCAGATTATGAGTAAAAGAACCTTGAAATGGAAGTAACTGGCCTGGAGAAGAAGGCACAGTACAAAATTTCAGTACTTCCCACAATACTGCTTTTCCAGTACCCACTACTTTTGTCTTTTATTTTAACTCCATTCAAGAGATCAGAAGGGAGCAAAAATTCTGAGGACTATAGAGTTGCATAGAGATGTGATAGTTCACCAAACTGAACAGAAGAAAATCATTGGTATACACTAGGTGGAAAAGTATTTTAATTTTTCCAAAGTATGGAACAGGCAACAGGTGGTAGGATGACAGGCAAGGCCACATAGTGACTGCCAGACAAAGATGACTGTGTACGGGCACTGACAGACTTTATGGAACACAGTCTGAAGAATAGAGAAGATGGAGATTACAGTAGTCAACACTGTAAATTAGAACTGGAGGAAGACAGAAGACAGGAGGCTGCCAGCATACCTAATAATTTGTTAATACTGGTCAATCAGAGCATGTGGAAGGCCAACTCCTGGAGAAGAATGATGGCTAATTAAGAAACATAACCACAGGGATGTCAGAAGAAGGACCTGTTGAAGCAGAAGAAACATAGGGACATGTTAACTGCACAGATGATCAAGATGGAGAAATGAGCAAAAAAATAAGGAAGAATCAGGATTAGAAACAGCATGTTTCTGATGTATGGAACAGCATGCATTTTTCAGGAAAGGAACGTAAAAAACAAGGAGATGGGGGTGGTCAAAGAGTATGATTGAATGTGCTAGACTGAATGAATAAACACTGGTGTGACCTTTCTCTTGGGGTCTAATGTCCCCTTGTCATCAGAGCTGAGCTGGATATGGATGAAGATCTTTGCAACACACACACACACACACACAAACACACGCGTGCGCATGCGCACACACACAAACAAACACACACACACGCACTGAGTTTCCTTTGCTGAGATTAAAAGGGACTAATGAGCAGAAGAAGTATCAAGGGCAGGGGTAATGTGGAAATTGAGCAGTTTCTAAACAAAATTATAGAGTTCAAGGGAACTGAAACACATAGCTGAAGTTTTGTTAGCCATACAAAGAAAAAGAGTGCACAAGAAAGTAATGTGCCTTGTTGTTGTTCAGCAGAGCTGCAACTCATACTTATTATTGTCTAGACATGGGCGCAAGATTAGAGAAAAGTACTCTCTGCTCTCATTACGGATAATGCAGTTGCTGGGGGCAAAGGCAGTATGCCTACTGGGACTGAAGAAAGTGGCAGACAACTACTGTTCCAGTCCTAGAAACAGTAAATTAGATCAGGCGGGAAAAAAAAAAAGACCCAATTAGTAATCTGCATATACACCAATCTGCTGTAATTTTGGTTCTGTAAATCACAATTTCTATGACAATTCCTTACCTATCTAACCAATATACTTAAGTTAATATAATTATTTAAAATTCAGCACTTTAATGAAGGATATTATTTTACTTTCTATTATATATTTCTAACTTTTTCTTATTATCCTGAATGCTGATAAGGATTCTGAGTAGTTTCAGAATTTCCATTTGTTAAGTGAGTCAGAGGATGCATATTTACCCAAACCTTTGTGTGAAGTTAACAGTGAAATACATTGCTTTCTATTATTCTGGCTACTGGAACATAACAGAAACAAGTAACAGCACTTCTGTAAGCAGTACTCCACTATATATAGTCCTACATAAGTATATAATCTGTGCAAAGGAAATTTTCACCCAAATAAACTTTAAAACAGTATTTGTACAGAAGTATTATTCAATAGGAAAAGAAATTCATTAAAGTGATGCAAAGAAAAAGCAAATAATGTTGTCTCAATAACTGGGCCAGATAAGATGCCAGTTACTGATTTATTCTGGGATACCAGAATACTAAATCTTCTGCTGTATCCAGGCACAGTATATATTTTGGAACTCTCTTGGTGATTTATTTTTTACATTTATAAAATAAGAATCCTATTTAAGGGCAGAGACCTACCTTCACATAGCCAGGTTTTGTTTAGCTAGTGGGAGAAATTACTGGTTTTTGCTGAAATTTCCTTGCATATGTATTGTTTTCTAGATTTAATATTATTTTCCATTGTTGTCCTCCAGGCATTGAAGCATTGCTATTTTGTGCCTCTCTGGTGTGACTTGATGACTTGCCCAAATGTAGGCCTTCTAATTTCTCCTATTATTTCAGAGATTGCTTTCTGTATGTATTTACTATATTGTAAAATATTTCCAAATAGAAAGGTCAAGCCTCTCTGCACAATGGTGGGACAGCAAAAAAAGGACAATGACTTGCTGAAGTCAGTCAGGGGAGCACAAGTGCGATCTTGGTCCCACAAACATTTCATCTATAATATAAATCAATACAAAGCTATTTCTCCTATGATGAATGTTGTAAGAATAATATAATAGTTTTTTGTGAAGCATGTGGTCAGAACCACCTCCTAACAAATACTGAACAATTGGGTAAGTACTTGTAGCACGCTGAATGACCCTCATGTGTTAGATTGTATTTCCTCTGTCTCTTCTGATACAAAGAGGTTGCAGAATGAAGTGGGTGTCCTTGACTTAGCAGGCTTATGTCTTATTAGCACCAACAAAAACGTTCACAGTGGTGTCTGAGCAAGGAAGGTATAGCTGAGGCATTAGCACCAAGCTTCCCACATTTGCCTTAAAAAATCAAGGTATTTGGCAGGAATGCTGCAAGGTACCACAAAGTTCAAGATAATAATCCTGTTAACACTATGTATGATAGATTCTTCAGATATGCCAGGTGAGTGTTCCCCAATAGTAGACAAGAACAGAATTATGCACATAGATAATAAGAATTCATAGAGCCCAAGTTATATTCTTGCGTATTCCTGAAGGGTATACAACTATTATCATCTAGCCCGTAAAGCTACAACACTTAAGGAAGTTACTGTCTGGTCCTCATCTAAAAGCTTCTATGAAAGATTTCTCCATCTGCAGAGGGCTAGAGATGGCTAAGATTATATTTTAAATTGCTGCTGGATTATTCAGAAGTTGTTCAAAGCACTAACACCTAAATTAACTTGGTTCATTGGTAGCTCAGATTCTCAGGAAGGAACACCTCAGTGAAGACGAAAGACTCAACACGACAAAGGGTTTTCTGTATAATGAAATTTTGCCAGAAAGCACATGCAGAAGATCAGAGCATCTCAGGGATCAGATAATTTTGAGCATACTTCAAAACAGATATGTTGTCAGGAGCCTTGCGGTCAGGAAGCAGGATTGGTTAGGGGGATAGATGACAACCTGACAGTCACTAGGAACACAAAGGCTTACATAACAACAATGAAAAAGCAGGGTTAGCTGGCAAGATAAGACTACACATATTCTTCTATTTGTAGTTGTACCTCATTCCATGAGTAAAGTGAAGGCAAATCAATGCATGTCCTAGTGTAATTTGTGTGTCAGCAACATACGTCCTTTTTATTTCTCAAAGCCTCAATATATCGTATTGTATGTAGTAAGAGTTCAGGCAACTAAAGCAGTGAAAAATATTAGTATCCATATTTTACTATTTGTTTCTAGTCTTCATTGACATATTTCTACCATTCTTTGGGTAGTGAAACCAAATCACCTTTTTTATGCTGTTGTTAACAGGAGCTATCTAGATTTACCTATACTAAGCATCCAAAAAACACAGGTCAGAATGGAAATAAAGTAGTGATTTCTAATAGCTATTTTTATTGGATTTTCAGTTTTTGAGTTCTTTGATCACATTTGGTTCATATTCCTATACTGCTGTGAGGGATAGAAGTGCTAAAAGCAGAAGAAGAAACAACCTAGAAATTCTTATGTAATCAAAGGACTCCAGAAGGGGTTTTAAGGAAAATTGCAATAACAGAGAGGTTGCAATAAAATTGTGAGACCTGGCAATAATTAAATTTCATTTTCTGAGACAAAAAAAAGTAATAATTTTTGACAAACCGCTCTAATAGAATGTTATTTACTTCTATACTAGAATTAAAAATAAACTGCAGAAAGAATCCTATTCCTATATTGTTTTGTGAATGTGAATATGAAACTGAAAATAATCTGACAACTGCTTGTCCACTCCACAAATGAGTAAGCACGAAAAGCTCTCTTCTGAACCCTTACGGTCTGGCTTCAGAACTTAATTAGCCACTTTTACATGCTTAAATCAATTCTTATCTTGTGTACATTACCAAGAAAACACTTTTATTGAGATTCAGTATCACAAAAATCTTCATTTCTGTGAGAACATCTTTTGTTTCTGAATTTACTTCAGATGATTTTACTTGCAGTCTGCATTATATTTATAACACTTCTGTTTATTGTGAAATCCAAATGTTTATGTAGTATTTATTCTTAATTTTTGTTCTGTCTCTAAAGGAACCAATTCTGTTGAGTAAGAAGTGCGTCTAAAAACTTAAATCAACAGACACAGAGTATCACTTTGTTACTCTAAACTCAATCACAGTAGGAAAGGAAAGTTCAAAGTTACAACTTCACATCACTGCCAAAATACACGAGCCCTATCTAGCTGGATTGAGTCAGTTGAGTCCCACTGTGATGATGGAGTTCAGGCTGCAAGAAGAGTTCATGTTGGGCTGACTCTGCAGTACCACCCTAGAATGCAATGTACAGTATCTGTTTTGTATTCCCTTGGGCTGGGAACTTATAGCAAACACTGCTTTTGGGAACAGTGTTAGCAACCGAAATACTGCAGCACAAAGTGGCCTCCCAGTAACTCTTAGCTACTGTCACAGTGCACACAGATAATAAAAATAGAATCTTGCTTGTTCATCTGAAGTAGTTTCTGAATTGTCAGTTTAAGTGATTGTAGATAACTGGTCAACTGAGACAAACATAAGCCTAGAATTTCATGTAAAAAAAATTAGCAAGATAGTAGAGGCAAAAAGAATATTATACCATAACGTCAAATAACCTTTATCTCAGAGTGCAAGCAAGTATCTTTTCTTCTTAAAAAACCTGCCTGTTAATTCATACATAACAGTAATATAAGTACATCGATAAAAGTGGAGAAAGTGTTTTAATTGCTGCAAATGTTTTTTGACTAAACTATCAGTGCTTATATTTTGTTCCAATGTTTGTTTTCCTAAGTTTCTTCTTTTCTTTTCTTTTTCTTTTTTTTTCTTTTTTTCTTTTTTTTCTTTTTTTAACAGTCTGAATTGTTAAACAAAGACCTGAAAATCATACGTCTTGGCTCTGTTTTGAGCAAAAACATTGCTGGGTTCTGATTTATGCCCTATTTAATAATTGCAGCTTTACTAAGGCTACTGCTGTGCACTCCGCTGTGACTTAACCTGACTACACCTTGACCCCTCCATGTAAAAAGAGGCAACTGATGCTGAAATGAATTTTGCAGCTTGCCCCAGATACTCACATTAAAACTTCTGTTCAAAATACTCTTACTATTTCTGAATGATACAAGCTTAAAATGTAGCCATTAAAAAAATAAATTAAAACTGAAATTGTTACTTAATTAATTCCAGTGCTTATTCTTTCAGTCTGTCCACAGGCAGAAAATTACTGTTTCAGTTTGTTGCTCACCAATGTGCAATACTAAACAGACAAACTGTTGCAAAACTGATTTCTAATATTCAAAATTGGTAGATTGTGAAGGCGCTTGCATACGTTTGTGGCTCTTGTGTTGTGCACATGTGCACGAATGCAATAGGCTGGTAAGCATGAGGGCGTGTAGGTTTATGTTCCCAGCTGCCATCCCTAGGGTTAGGGAGAGTCTCATCTGTGTCCTCTGCATGATCTACAAAGCATGGGTGGTCGTGAACAGTGTTGCCGCTTCCAGCAACCACTCCTTGGGTTAAGAAGGGTATCGTGTCTTATTCATGGAGCCTGGGTGGCCACATACTCTTCACACCCTCCTTCAGGGTGATGGAACTCAGCTCTTCATTTTCCATGCAACCTTTCCATAACCAGGTGACTCTCCCAGTCGGTCTATGACACAGGCTACACACCACACACAAGGCCAAAGCTCAGCTCCTTCCTGGGGTTTTATTTCACCAAGAAACAAATTAACAATGAAACAATCAACTCTCAGGGCCCTGCTAACCTATCTCCTCATCTTACTGCAACACAAACCCAATTTCCTTCAGCCAGGACAGCCAAACTCTGGAATTTGCTTCCTTCTCTTAATTACCTCCAGCTGTTGGTCCTTCCCTCTAGGCCTCATGTTGCTGGCAGGTGCTACGGGGTGGGGCAAGCTTAATCCCTGCATCCAGGACACTGTTAGCTACCTCCTTCCTCAGTGCTTTGTCCTGCTGACACATTCCAATTTGTATTAATGGTTTGTGTTTTTTCATCGCCTTGAAGGGTGCAGTGCCATGGTCTGTGACCTTATTTAAAACTCAATGATAAACCACAGCCTTCCTGGTTGCAAAGGTCAGTGGAAGAATGACTGCCAAGGCAACGCTAGGAATTCTTGGGCAATATGATGTAGCAACCCTGGGGGATGTAATGGTTTATTTCACTGATGTTTATATATCCAGCCTATAGAAAAGGCATAGCCTGTAGTAGAGAAGTATGGAGTAAAAATAAAGCAAACTTCACCATGAAGCTATATTTTAGTAATTTTGAATAAATTTTAGGAAGCTATTTGGTTCAGGGGCAAATTAGACCTCTGCTACCTTCTCTGTGCATGAGGTGAAAATTACACTTTCCTATCATTGAGTGAAAAGTGAGCCATGCCAGCAGTGGAACTCCAGGTCCCTGTGTCAGTGAATCTAGGCCCCCACACTGACCTTTTCCAGCTCTGATTTTTTAACTGTGCAAATTCAGTTAAATACATTATAGTGGCAGGAATGAGGTCCACAGAATCACAGAATGTTAGGAGTTGGAAGGGACCTCAAAAGATCATCTAGCCCAACTCCCCTGCCAGAGCAGGACAACCTAGAGCAGATCACACAGGAATGCATCCAGTCGGGTTTTGAATGTCTCCAGAGAAGGAGACTCCACAGCCTCTCTGGGCAGCCTGTTCCAGTGCTCTGTCACTCTCACAATGAAAAAATTCTTCCTTATGTTCACCCGGAACCTCCTATGTTCCATCTTGCACCCATTCCCCCTTGTCCTACCACTGGACATCACTGAGAAGAGCCTGCCTCCATCCTCCTGACACTCACCTTTTACATATTTATAAACATTAATGAGGTCATTCCTCAGTCTCCTCTTCTCCAAGCTAAAGAGACCCAGCTCCCTCAGCCTTTCCTCATAAGGGAGATGTTCCACTCCCTTAATCATCTTTGTGGCTCTGTGCTGGACTCTCTCAAGCAGTTCCCTGTCTTTCTGGATCTTAGAACTGGACTTCTTGTCCAGAACTGGACACAGTACTCTAGATGCGGCCTCACCAAGGCAGAATAGAGGGGGAGGAGAACCTCTCTCAACCTACTAAACACACGCCTTCTAATACACCTCAGGAGGCATTGGCCTTCTTGGCCACAAGGGCACATTGATGGGTCATGGCCATCCTGTCCACCAGGACCTTCAGGTCACTTTCCCTTTCTCTGCTCTCCAGCAGGTCAGACCCCAACCTATACTGACACATGGGGTTGTTCTTTCCCAGATGCAAGACTCCATACTTGCCCTTGTTGTACTTCATTAAGTTTCTCCCC